>LZPO01077754.1:0-13593 GCA_001675575.1 Neotoma lepida
AAAAAACATAAAACATCAAAGCTTCCAATGAACATTTGTTTGATTTTGGTATAGTTCTCCAAAAATGTGATATTGATAATAGCTTTTTAGCTGGTTTAGATTAGAGTTAAAATGAGACATTGTAAATGATGCAGAGCAGATACTCCTCTTAATGGGAATAGTTCTGAGGTTTGCTTTTCAGGTCTCTGCTCCCCACCTGTCTAAAGTACTGATGTGTTTTGAATTCTTCTGCACATCAATATGGAACAACTGTCTAAAGACTGAAAGCCAAGATGAAGATAGAATCAAGAGGTTTAGATGAATGGTTGAAATATATCTTGCTCACACCAGCCAAACAGATGGAGTAATCACAGATCTTATCCTGAAGGATTGTGTACAATCACTTTTCTATTACAAACTATATTTCTAGTCTTATTTCTGCTAAGCCAAGTGGAGAAGGCTGTTTCTGCAGATACTGGTGGTTTTTAATCAGTCTATGTGTGAAACCAGGACAACTTTATTGCTATTTGCTTGTCAAATCACCTGCAATAAAAACGAAGTATACATGTCAGCTCAATTATTATGTAGAACTTTGAATTCCATATATTATGAAGTAAAATATTTCTAAAGTGGAAAATATGATTTTCTTCAAAATTCAGGAAATGACATTATAATTATTCACAAAACATGCAGAGCACATTCCACAAAGGAATGAGGTTTATGCCCTTTCCTAGAGAAGTTCACTCTTCAGCTTCTAGGATGAAGAACTAAGGTAATATCAGGTCCCTTGTACTCTCTCTAGGCTCTGTAAAGGACTTAAAATCATAAATTTTCTTGTCTATTTTACAATTCCTAATCATGAAATAAAACATTTTAACTCTCAATGTATTGTAGATTTTTTGNTTTTTCCCTTTTAATTTTACCCAATTTACCCATTATGTTTTAGAGCTATATTCACCTTTTTTAAGATGAGGTAAAAGGTGATTGTTGGCTAACTCTAAAATGAATGTAGTTGGTCTTCAACCACTGTTTCCTCAAATATACTAAGTGCAACATTCTTCATTCAACAACTACAATGAAATCATAATAGATCTCTTCATATTATTCCACAGATCCCTAGAACTTGGNACATTCCATTTCCATTTCATTCATATGTTGATCATGCTGAATAGTCATCCTATCATAGCTTCAATTTTATAGCCTTTGTCTCTGCATTCTGTATTCTATTAGTGACCCTTGTGTTNTGGAATATTACTTTAACTTTGCAAAGATGTGTTGCTTTTGTTTATGCTGTATTTGTTTAATCATGTAAAGGTGTGTTTCTGTTTCACCTTGCCTGCCTAAGACACCTGATTGCTCTAATAAAAAAGCTACATAGCCAATAGCTAAGCAGTGGAGAGATAGGCAGGGCTGGCAGGCAGAGAGTATAAGCAGGAGGAATCTAGGCTTGATTGGAGAATGAGAGAGAAGTGAAAAAGAGAAGGAGATGCCCTGGGCCAGAAGCCAGGCAGCCACCAGCCATCCAGACATGGAGGAAAGAGGAAAGTAAGATGTACAAAATGAAAGAAAGGTGAAAAGCCCCCGAGGCAAAACATAGATAAAGAGAAACAGATTATAGCAAAACCTAAGATAAAACAGCATTCATAACTAATAANAAGTCTCTGTGTCATGATTTGGGAGCTGGTTGGTTTGCCAAAAGAAAGCCTGTTACAGTCTTGAAACATATTTTAAATTTATTTCTTCATTTTATTTTAGTGAGTACTGATACAATGTGATAGTTTCATACATGTATGCCATGTGGAGTTAGTAAAGAATCCCATATAATTATTTAATATGTACTTTCCTTGTATGGACACAAAATACCTGAGAGCAGCTAGTTAAGGAAAGGGAGAGTTATTTTTACTTACATTTCAACTGCAGAGACCATCAGTTAAGGGAAGTTAAGGTGGCTGGCTACTGTTATANCCACATTCAGAAATTAGAAAGAAAGAGAATCANATTCCCAGCTAATTTCTCCTTTGTATGCAGTTTAAGAATTGGCCCAGGGAATGCTGTTGCCCAGGTGCAGGGTGAGACTTCCCATCTAATTAATCTAATCAAGATAAGCANGAAGAGAATGACCAGAAANGACCTAATCTAGATAATCCCTACATGTATGCCCAGAAGCTTCTCACCAAGGTGNTTCTAGAGATTNTCAAATCATTTCTTTTAGCAAGAAATTTCAAAATTCATTCTTTCAGAAAACTTGAAATATGCAAAACATTATTATCAAGGATAGTCAACTGCTGTCCATGTAGTGACCAGAAGCTTTTCCTCCCATCTAATTGGAACNNTGTAGTCTTTGACCAAAGTCATTCTTTTTCTTGTCCACATCCACCACCAGTCTCTNATTTTTACCAACTTATTTTTTCAGGTTTATAAGGTCAATCTCTTTAGGTTACACATATAAGTAAGATTTGTTTCTCCGAGTGTTCACTGTTTTTAAAGGTTGAATAGTACTCCAATATGTGTTTTTATTTAAGATATTATATCATTTATTTGTTTTAAAATTTTCATTGTCTTCTACTATAGTTTCTTTCTCTGCTAACAGGGTCTAANTTCCATTAATATAAGTATCATATTTACCTTATGAGATATTANTCAAATAACTACATTAAACCTTGTCTGTTAATCTCAACATAGGAAAGTGGTTTTTATTGGCTTTCCCTGATGGCTCATCATGTATTTCTTATTACTGGCATTTAAATGACTTNAAATTCTGTTACTTTTTATGATGAATATTATGTATAAGTATTCCACTTTCCTTATTCCCTTATATCTTGATAGTTTGTTTCCATTTCTTGCCTATTATACATGGTGCTGCAATGCAGTGAGGGTGTTTATGTACCCCAGCCATTCTGGGATATGCGGCCAGAGTAATAAAGCCAGATAATAGGGTATCTCTTCCTTTTTTGTTTTATATTCTGCCAATACTATANTAAACTCTTTACACTCATTTAGATTTACAACAGTGTGAAAATCTTTTCTGTCTGCCATAAACTANCCAGCACTTGTTGTTTGTAATATTTTAATATTTTCTTTTATTGTTTACTACTGAGTGTTGGAGTTGCCATANCATATCCATTCTGGCTATTAATGCCTTGTCAGACTCAAACATCACAAATGTTTTCTTCAGTTCTGTAAAGTGTCTGTTTATAATGTTGATATTACTTCTTCAATTGTTCAACGATCTTTAATTTGATACATTTTTTGCTTTTGTGCCACTACCCCTGTCCCTGTCTTTTCTTCTTCTTCTTCTCCTTCTTCTTCTTCTTCTTCTTCTTCTTCTTCTTCTTCTTCTTCTTCTTCTTCTTCTTCTTCTTCCTCCTCCTCGCTGTGCTCCTTCTCTTTCTCCTTTTCTTCTTGTGTATATAATTCAATGTCCCAAGGGTTTTTCTTTTAGTTTTATTAGAAAAAAATGGGCTTCAAAATCCCCTGGAGAGATTGATCTTTTTTCCTTTCCATGCAAGATTAATATATGCACATAATGCAAATAAAAGGATCTCTGTATGGGGAAAATGTAGCATTGCTTAAATTATAAAGCTGTTTTCTGTATTCTTGAAAACTTCTTTTTCTTGAACAATTCAGTATGTGAGCAGGGCTTGTGTAGATATCCATTTGCTAGTTCACTTTTCAAACCCTTATTTTGTTCTTGAAGTAAACTCACTCTGTGTGTGTGTGTGTGTTTAATTACAATTCATATAGTTTAATTGCCATTTATACAGTTTTCTATTTTTCACCTTATTCCTCTGTGAGATTTCTCCATACTCCATTGAGTCTGTGTCTTAGTTAGGGTTTCTATTGCTGCAATGAAACACCATGACCACAAAAGCAATTTGGGAAGGAAAAGGTTTTTTAGGCTTACACTTCAGCATTGCTGTTCATCACTGAAGTAAATCAGGACAGGAACTCAAACGGGGCATGAACCTGGAGGCAGGAGCTGATGCAGAAGCCATGGAGGGCTGGCTTGTTTCCCANGGCTTGCTCATCATACCTTCTTATNGAACCTAGGACCAGCAATCCAAGGATAGCACCACACACCATGGGCTGGGCCCTCCCCCATTGACCACTAATTGAGAAAATACCTTACAGGTGGATCTCATCAAGGCATTTCCTCAACTGAGGCTCCTTNTGCTGATGATTCTAGCTGGTATCAANTTGACACACAAAACAAGCCACCACAACCNATCCTTTATCAACTTGACACACAAACACATGACTATTAAGCCACATCCCTCCCAGGCTTATTCATACCCTAGATATCACATTAAAATCATAAATAATTTTAAAAGTTCCACAGTCTTTACAAATTTAATCTTTAAAACTTAAATCTCTTTAAAATATCCAGTCTCTTTCAAAGTTTGAGTCTTTCACCTGTGGGCTCCTTTAAATGTCAATATAGACACCTTCTTCAAGAGGGNAGAACCAGGGCACCATTACAATCTGAACCAAGCAAAACCAAACTCCAANATGANAAAGAACTAAATGTCCTATTATCTGGGACTTCTGGACTGCTCTCAACATTCTTATCTTCCAAGGTCCCACAGAACATCCCACAGAGCTCTTAACACTCAATGATTCTTTTAGTCCAAACTTCCAAAGTCCTTGCACAATTATCCCCAAAACATGGTCTGTTACAGCAATACCCCACCATGTTGGTATCAATTTGTCTTAGTTAGGGATTTTATTGCTGTGAAGAGACATCATGACTGACAGCAACTCTTATAAAGGAATACATTTAATTGAGTGTGGCTCACTTACAGCTTCAGAGTTTCACAGTCCAGCATCATCATGGTAGGGAGCAATGCAGCATGCAAGCAGACTAGATGTGGTGCTGGAACTGAGAGTCCTACAATTGGCAGGCAGNAGGAAGTTGACTGAGACATTGGATGGTACCCTGAGCATAGGAAACCTCAAAGCTGCTGACTCAGTGACACACTTCCTCCAATAAGGCCATACTCACTCCAACAAAGCCATACCTCCTAATAGTGCCACTCCCTATGTGATTATGGGGACCAATTACATTTAAACTACTACATTTCACTCCCTGGTCCCCCAAAGCTTATAANAATATCATAATGCAAAATGTGTTTAATCCAATTTCAAAAGTTCCTATAGTCTTAAAAATGCTTTAAAGTCCAAAGTTCAAAGTCTCTCTGANATTCATGCAATCTCTTAATTGTAATCCCCTATAAAGTCAAAATAAAAAGCAGATCACATACTTCCAACATATAATGGCACAGGATATACATTACAATTCTAAAACATAGGGAAGGGAGCATAGTNAGGAAATACTGGACCAGAGCAAGACTGAAAACCAGATGGACAAACTCCAAACTCTGCATCTTCATGTCTGATGTCAAATTGTTCTCCAGATCTCCAACTTCATTCAGCTTTGTTAACTGTGACACACTTCTTTCTCTTGGGCTGGTTTTACTACCTGCTAGCATCTCTCTTNTGCAGGTATCACAAAACTTTGGTATCTCTAACATCTTGGGTTCTCCAAGGAAATCCATGCTTCAACTTCAAAGCATCTTGCAATAGCCTCTCTACTAGGCCTCCATTCAGGGACATCCCTGACACATGCCTGGTTTCAGTGGCTTTCTTTAGGAATGGAGGAAAATTCCATAATCATTTTTGTCTATCCTTAACTCTAAAGCCAGAACCATGTGGCCAAAGCTGCCAAGTTCTGTTGCTTACTGCGAATGGAACATGGCCCCCTTGTTCAATTACATCATCACCAGCTTTCTGTCCTTCACTGTCTAAGCTTGGCTGTCCTGAAACTTGCTCTGTAGACCAAACTGGCCTCAAACTCAGAGATCTTCAAACCTTTGCCTTCCTAGTGCTGGGATTAAATGTGTGCCCTACCACACCAGATTCTAAGCTTTTCTTTATTCCCTTTTCACAAGTTGGAAATTTAGCTGAGTGGGATCTTGCCCTGAGGTCACTACTTCCTATATTCTATTTCTTAATCTAATTACTGGTGCACTTTTTCTACCCAAAATTTACATTTTGTAATTTACCCTGTTCAGTTTGCTCCTTTTCATTATAAATCTTCATTAGGATTACCACTAATGTCTACATGACAGAGTCTAAAATAAGCTGTTTTGAGATTTCTTCTCTCAATGGATTAATCCAAAACTCTTCTCTTTAGCCTTAGGCAGATTCTTTGGACCAGGGCAAAAAGCAGCCACTTTCTTTACCAAAATATTGCAAGAGTAGTCTCTAGGCCACATATTAACATTCTTCTCCTCTGAAACCTCTTGATCCCCACAGTTCATCAAATCACAGTCAGCACCAATGTGTTTCATGCTCCTACTAGTATGGCCCATTAAGCAGTGCTAAAGCATTCCACTGCTTTCTTAACCCAAACTCCCAAAGTCCATACTACTCTAAAAAAAAAAATGGTAGTCATGTCTGTCACAGCAATATCCCACACCTGGTGTCAATCTGTCTTAGGGTTTCGATTGCTGCGATGAAACAGCATGACCAAAAAGCAAGTTGGGCAAGAAAGGGTTTATTGGGTTTACACTTCAGCATTGTTGTTCATCATTCCAGGAAGTGAGGGCGGGGACTCAAACAGGGCAGGATCCTGGAGGCAGGTGGTAATGCAGGGGCCTTGGAGAACAGCTGCCTATTGGGTTGATTCCTATGGCTTGCTCAGCCCATTTTCTTATAGAACCCAGAACCAACAGCCCAAGGATGGCACTACCCACCATGGGCTGGGCCCTCTTCATTGATCACTAAGTGAGAAAATGCCTTATAGCTGGATCTCGTCAAGGCGTTTTCTCAGCTGAGGCTCCTTCCTCTGATGACACTAGCTTGTGTCAAGTTGACACACAAAACCAGCCAGTGTAGTCTGAGCATGTTTACATCTTNCTCTACACACAGAAGGCAAAATCATGGTATACACTCNCAGGTTTTTATTNGTTTCTCCACAGCAGGGCTAGGACATTACACAGACAAACAAGATTTTCTTTCCTTCTTATTACTGGACCTCTTTCCATGTGTCTCAACAAGAATTAAGGGTGGTGATTTTTTTTTCTATTGTCTTATGTATTTTTACCACTGGTATACTGCAATATTGTAATTCTGTGATGGGATTTGGAGTTGGAGGAGGAAGAGGAGACAGGGGAGATAGAAGCAGGGAGGATGGGAGGGTGGGACAGAGGGGTGGCATAATGTTCCATTATTCAGGCTTAGTTCTCTAACAGTAGGGAAGCATATAGATAAAAATCTTTTAATTCATGGGCTAGGATGGAAAATGAGCACAGTAGTTGTTTTGCAAATTTTAATTTTTCTTTTTNTTTTTTACCATTTGTTTTTCCTTTCAAACTCTTCATATAATGAGTTTCTTTAATATATATTTTGTGATCTTTTAAGCTGTATGCAATGGCACTGTATTTCAACTGAAAGTCTCATTGCATTCTTTCTTTGAATTTGAAAACACACACACACACACACACACACACACACACACACACACACTAAAAGTCCTGCAAAGACATATTGCTGTTGATATTGTTTCATAGGAAATATTCTAATCTATTTAGTTACTAGAGGTTGTTTTTCTGGTTGTTCTTTGTCATAGATTAAAGTTGGGTTTTGGGGAAATCAGTTCCTTTTTAAGAATTATTATTTTAATGGTGATAAATAGAAATTGTGGTTTCTAAAAGATCTTTATAATTTTTGGAATCTTGGATTCCTCAAAATGCTTTATAGAAAGATCCTTAAGGGCAAAAGTCATAATTTATTAAATTGTGATACTTGAGTAAGTTAAAAAAAAACTACTTAAATGGTAATATATTATCAGATTTGAAATTAGCTATTACCCTAAAAGTATAAATAGCAAAATAACTCTGAAGTGAGCATACAATAATATTGCTGAAGGAAAGCACAAGGAAGCATCTCTTCATGAAATTCAGAATAATATACCATCAAATTTAAAGACATTTAATATACTTCTCAGAGTTGAAATTTACCAAAAGCTTTCTCTGAGCATTTTAAACAATATTTTTTAGATACTTTTTTCAACACTTCTCTACAGGAATTTCAAACTGAATTCTTTCCCATTTAAAATTAAAATTAGTGATATTCTAAACACCCAAGACATTACAACATCAACCCTTGTGCCAGGGAGTAATTGAGGCTAAGATAAAAGTTACAGTCCACGAAAGGCTGAATATTGATCTGTTCATCCTGCCTCCATTATTGCTGATCTTTCAGGATTTAAATATCGATTGACTACTGCCATTCCAATAAGCAAGAGCAAAGGCTCATCCACACTGCAATGTTAGGCAAAAGAAAAAGGGTTTTAACCTCAATAAGCCTCTGGCCTAGTTAGAAAATGCCATGCTCATTCTAAATCTTCAGCCTCGCTATGAAAAAATTAATAATTTATTAAAACGTATTTTATTACAAGGCTTTCCCTTCTGTCTCTCTGGCAAGGTGCCAGAGTACACCATGAAGTAACAGTTGGAAAATGACCTCTACTTTGTCAAATGAGTTGTTTCTTCAGTTTGGCTTCATATTAATCATTTACTTGGGGAAAAAAAAATGCCAGAGACACTTCTCAGGATGGCTCTTCCTTCATGTTCAATGTGGCTCTTTGCCAGGGTCTAATATGACATCAGAGTGATGTTAATGTGGTCGTGGCCGCCGTAGTAGAGTTATAATGCATCACTCTGATGATATATTAAACATTGACTTAGAACCTGAATATATAATTGTTCATGACAGAAGGAAACATGATTTAATATCTTCCCTGCCCCTCTCCTCANACTCTCCCATCCCCAAACTGCTGAGGATTACGTGTTCTCACTGTGTGCCCCTCATTAGAAACAGTGTATCCAGAGTCCACATGTGAAAGCACCAACCAAACCCAATTTGTTTGAAATATTTTGCATTTAACAGAGACTCAAAAAAACTTTTCTTTTGCTTTTTTTCTCATAAAGTAGACTTGAATTTTCCCTTTTTCCCAATAAATGGCACAATGCTAGTTAAACATTAAATGCCCGATTGTTCATAGATCAAAAAAACATAAAGCATGCTCTGAAATGGCCCATATTGAAACACATTTGTTTTCAATCTGTCCAAAACCGGTACTCCTAAATGCTCAGCCAACCTTTCCGAGACAAAACATCTTTCAAATTTTAGCAACCCAGCAAAATCAACCTCTGCCACATTGCCTTATTGACACTTACTTTTTATAATAATCAGCAAAAAAGTATGATTTTGAAGACAATCAGAAAGCAAGAAGCTCATGCTGCCCTTGAGTCTTTATAGTAATTTTTTTCTNTTTCCTAAAAGACCTGAACTATCAGGGATGCAATGTTGATAAATGTTTTCATAAATTTGTCATCCTGAGACGACTCACTGATCTCTCTGTAATCTTCCTTCTCAGGTTTCTCACATTCAACATTATTTGGCCTTCTACATTTCAGGAAAGTTTAAAAACCACGGTTAGATGACAACTCCCTGTACTTAAATCTTTTTCTAGCTTTAATGATAAAATATTTGAAAACAATTACCACTAAAGATAATAAGCTTAATCTATTCCTTCAAGATATTTTGTTTGTAATCATAAATATTTCAGAAGAACATTCTACTCATGTTCTGAATATAAAGGTCACTGTTGGGTAGGATTTTAGGTTACTTTCTTGTTTTATGATTGAGTTTACCTGTATATAATAGAGTTATCTGCTCAGCTCTTAGGCTAGTTTCTATCTGCATTTCTTTGACCTTTTATTGAGTACAAGTGTTTTCTTCTACTTTACATTGTTTGGGGCATGTACTTTCCTTCAACAGTAGAAATTACAAATATGTTTCACCCCCAAACTGTAGCACAGACTTTCAGTTTAATTCAGATCACTAATGCAGCTCCTTCAAGCATGCTGTCTCAGGACAAGGCTCAGAATCCTGAAGAAAGCCTGTGTTGGGCATGAGTTCTAGAAGATAAAACTGCATTTAAATAAGAGTTGAATTGACCAGGATGTTTTCATGGTAATGGTTGTACTTGTGCTGACATGTTTAATTGTTCTCTGGGGACGTTTTTAATCTAAAAACTCATTTTCCTGTTATGTAGAGCCAGAATTGTGTGTGAACAGCACAGGAATATGTTTGTGGTTTCATCATTGGCATAGGATTTAAGGAGGTAGAATTTGTGCTATGTACAGTTATTTCAAGGTAATTGAGACACATATAAAACAAAATAATCTTAAACCTCTAGGGTAAGGATATTCATAGTTTTCTAAAGTTTACTGCATTTTTCAGATANCTAGGACCAAAAGTTGCTTCAAATGTCCATTATTTGTTAGAATTTACTTATCTAATTTTCCAAAATGGATTTCTGAGTAACCATGTTACTTACAATGGATTATTTTTAAAACTCACATTCCCTGGGCATTAATAGCAGATCCTGTTGAATGATATTACCCATAAAACTATCTTATTCTGTGTCTTTTATTTCATAAAACAGTGCATTTATGCCAAGGAACACCTTCTCTATGGTATTATGCTTTTTAGCACAGATTGGTGTGTAAGTCCATTCAAATATCTGTGGTTAGGAGACTTTGCAAATTAATAGTATTTGACTTTTAGACACATTCAGCTGACTTTTAGACAAATTCATGCAAATTTATAATAGCTTAGTTTTCACTAAAATACTATTTAAGATGTATATGAATATACAACTATGAAATTGGTAACTTAAATATTGCTAAGTAAGAAATAGTAATGTAGTGTTTCTTAAAAAGAGTATAACATCATTAATTCCAAATTCCTCATCAGTATTGTGATTTTAGGCAAAATAAAATTTTCCAAGAATTCTATATTTACTAGCAATATTGTGTGACAAGAGCACCTATATCCTACATCGTTGTGAAATTATATATAATTAGAAGTATTCCTTAGTGATTTATATACATAAATCAATACTACATATTATTAAAATTATTATGAATATATATAAATGTTTGCTTCCATTTATTTGATTAGTACAGGGCCTGCATTGGAGAGGTATGATGTTTTCTGCTTCCTCTTTCATCCTGTGGTGTTGGATCAAACCAACGGCTCTTTTTATCTTCTTCACTTCATCTCAACTCTTTAAAGAGTCATGTTAGGGCTCTCTTGCACCTCCAAATTTCTATCTAAATCAGAAGTTGGATCCTCTCACCAGAGCCTTTTCAGTGGTTCTCAANCTNTGGGTTGCAACCCTTTTGGATGATCACATCAGATATTGACATTATGATTCCTAACACTGGCAAAATTACAGTTATGAAGTATCAACACGATGAATTGTATTAAAGGGTTGCAGCATTAGGAAGGTTGAGAACTACTGGGAGACTCCATCTGTTCTCAAACACTCATGTTTCAGCTCTATTCTCCCCTTCTTCNCCCCATCTCATTCTGTATCTGTCCAGGCATTGTTCATTCATCCTCCTTGCAATCTCTNTATGTGTTAGCTTAACTGAAGCAACCAATCAGTAAAATTCATCCCATCTCCGACCTAAGCTCAGGAAGCTTTTTCGGTCTACAGCAGCCTCCANGATCTCAGTTGTCCACACTGTGACTACTTAGAGTTTGGTATATTCATCATCTATCAATTAACCCTAGGTTCTTGTTCGAAATGTGTAATATGGAAATCCACCTCTGGCACAATGATTCAAGGTCTTCCTTTTTCTGTAGTTCCCAGGTGGGTCTGCTACACACTCCATTTTGTGAAGTGTCAACCAGCAGCATTGCTGATCATCACTTTATCTGTGCTTATAATCTCTTGAAGTCTTCCACCAAATGGCTCTTCTACTCCTTTTTTAGATATTATTCTCCAATTGATTTGGATTTCATCCCAGGACTCTCATCTTCAAATTTCCTGATGAAGTAAATTTGTAGCTAAGAGTGAGAAGCACCAGTTAAGGCTTAAATAGCTAGGACAGACNTTGTATGCTGTTATCTACAGTAAACAATCACATTCGATTAAATGAATCACACTGATATGATTTCTCTGACATGTTTGATAAAACTAAAAATATCCATTTAAACTTCAAAATAGACAGAATTTTTCCTACTACCTCTATCTCCTTGTGGATTCTTATGGCAGAAAATAAATAAATAAAAATAAACAAACAAAAATAATAAATAAATAAATAAATAAATAAATAAATAAATCATTATACCAAACTAGCAATAATGTGCTTGTTAAGTTTTCAAATCTCTGGCTACAGATTTATTACTATTTTTACATTTTTTGATAAAGAAGCAGAAATCTTTAAAATATTGAATAACCTAGTCAGTGTTGTTCCTTTAGCAGGCTATACCACCAAACTATGAACCTTGGTCAAATCCTATGCATTTTCATTATCCCAGAAATAGGTGAATAACAGGAAAAAAATTACTAATGTATCACTTTCAAGAGAAACATCATTGAACCATTATTCTGAAGTCAAGTATCTTTGAGTTTCACGGTGTTGGAACCCCCTGCCTTTTCATGACACTGTAGGAACTACTCAGTTCCTTTCCAGCTGCTTTCTAGGCAATGTAGTGGAACATAAGTGACATCATACCACTACTGCTCTCGCCATGGGCTCCCGGGCACTGCAGCCTTCCTTACCGGCCTTTACTCTATGCTGCTGCCTGTTCTTTATCTGAGCTTGCAGTGGCTTTCTGCAGCTTCAATACCTGGTGTATCCCTTATTAGTCCTAAAGGTCCATGNTAAATAATTATATTTAAATTTGATTAAACCATGATCTGTAAATATTTCAAATATGGAAACTGATTACAATAAATCAGAAGAATTACATCTACTAAAATACTTCCTACCCAATTTTCAACTTAGGATCTAAATAAATAAATAAATACTTTCTACCAAGATGTAGAATATATTTTTAAGTTTTTTTTAAATTGAGGGGTTTCTAATGTGCATCTAAAAATAGCAATCTAAGAGGCAAAGATATCAGAAACATTTGCTTTCTGTGATATATTTCTTCCTACATGATTTTTTAGCACATCTGAGACACTATTCTTAATCAAAAGATCTAGCATTTGTTGTTTGTCTTTTTGAAATATAGGGCACAAGCCAATTCCATGTAGAATAAAGGAACTGAGGAAAAATAAGAGCAAAGACATTTCAAGACAAGGGTAAAAGGCACCACAAATGTGGCCCTTTGCAGACCAACAGGGACCTATCATGTGCTTAATCCTAGAAAAGAATTTAAATTAAAATTAATTTAATTTAATTTTTTCTAACTACTATTGATGGTACAGAATAAGTAATTGCTTTAATTTCTATTGAAGGAGACCATTAACTGTTGTTGCCCTACTTTTTCATAGACAGACATATTGAATCGACATCATAAGGACACAGCTACCNCAATTTTAATCTGTTCATTATCTGCAAGANATATTGATCTGGTAAGTGAATTCATATTTAGCATATACTGTATATATATCTAAAATAATTTAAAGAAAAATAAATTTTCAAATCTACCATAAATAAAGATTATTTTTATCTCTTCAAAATAAATTTCAATACAGGACTACAACATACCAAACACAATTTCAATAAATTAAGTAAATAC
>LZPO01077755.1:2508-13577 GCA_001675575.1 Neotoma lepida
CTATAAACTTACACAAGCAGGTGCTACGTGGCATAGGAATAATCGATGAACAGTTGAACAGAGGTCTGCAAGCCTAACCTGTCTCTTATACACATCTAGATGTGTATAAGAGACAGGTTGAACAGAGGTCTGCAAGCCTGAGGGAGCCATAGCTATCAAACGCAGAACATAACTCCATCACTGAAGAAAGAAAATTCTAGGNATATTGATCATGAGATGACAGTGCTTAAGAGTTTAAAAGTTCACAGGCTTGTGCTAGCTAGTTTTCTGTCAGATTATCACAGGCTTTTGGGAGAGGGAACCTCAATTGACAAAATAACCTTGCCAGATTGGCCTGTGGGCAAGCCTATAGTGTATTTTCTTGATTGATGATTGATGTAGGAGTGCCCAGCTCACTGTGGGCAGTGTCACCCCTGAACAGGGGGTTTAGGAAGCAATGAACAAGCCATGGGGTACAAGCTAGCAAGCAGCATCCTTCCATGCCTTTTGCTTCAGTTCCTGGCTCTAGGTTCTTGCCTTGAATTCCTTCCCTGACTTCTCTGGATGATGATCTGCAAGCTGTAAAACGAAATACACCACATCCCAACCCCAACTTATTTGTGGCCATGGTATTTTATCCCAGCAATAGAAACCCCAAAACAGGACTTGATTACCTTTCCTTATAGGTGGCATCTACAGTAAAATAAAAACAAACAAACAAAAAATATCAGCTGTACCTTCCTTACCTCACTCACACTTTGGAGGTGACCTAAGTTGGTTGTTTGCTAGCATGTGTGAGGACTGTGAACTTCTGTCCATGACAGGGGGAGCTAAATTCGCTGTGAAATATTCATACCATGTTTGGTTTAAAAATAAACACAAATAACCCGCATCNCTTCATTGACCCGCTAAGTTTTGGCTGTCTTCACTGAAAAACATCCTTTTAATTTTATTCTGAAAACAACATGGAGAATGACTTTCTTTCAAAACAAGTTTACTCATGAAGAGAAACACATGTTCCAAGGACAAACAACATTCCAGTGTCCAACTTAAGGCTACTTGATTTCTGCAGGATGACATCATACTTCAGCTACTGAACGTGTCTTCACACATATTTTTTGTTCTTCAATTTTATAACTTTTCAAAGGCTTAGTGTTTATGTAATTATTAGAGAACATGTCTGAAATGCAGTTACTCCCCAGGTCATTAGTAATGTGTAAGAATAACTAAGTGTATATACCAGTGTAATTTTTAAAACAAAACTTGACAAGTAGATTTTAAAATTTACTCATAAAAGGCATACAACTACACAAGAAAATGTGCCTGTAAAAAGACTTATAGGTATGGCAGTTTAATTTTCTTTGCAAACTTGAACGGATTTAGAATCCCTATGAGAACACATATGACCTGTCTCTTATACACATCTAGATGTGTATAAGAGACAGGTCTAGGAGGGTATTTCCAGAGAGGTGTAAATGAGGAGGGAAGACCCACCCTGAATGTGGGCAGCTCTGCCCATGCCTGCAACTGTGGATGAAATAAAAAGAGCAAAGTCAACNGAGTGCTGTGGACCACTCTTCCGTCTGCAGACTGCAAAGCCATCAGCACCTCAGCTCCTCTTCCATGGCTCTCCCTCCATGATGGATTGTTCATTCAGTCCATGTGCCACAATAAACCCTTCCTTCTTGAAGATGCCTTTCTCAGACATTGCGTCACAGCAATGAGTAACTAATATAATGGGTAAGTCCGGATACAGGCTTTCTAAATAAAACATAAAACTGTGATTACCTCAGTGTCATATTTCATGGGATAAAGAGATGAGATCATGCGTGTGCACACACATGTGAACGCACACGTGCACACATACACACAGAGAAAGAGAGAGAGACAGACAGACACAGAGACAGAGACACAGAGACCAAATATATTACCACATATATGGTGATACTTCAAATTAGTAATGAAAGAATGATCCCAGTTACTCAACAATAGTATTAAAACAACATTCACATTTGAAAAAAGTCCTAACTCACAATGAATATGTGTTAGATCATAACCACAGTGACAGATATTCCCAGTGACTTACCAACCACTTCTTTCTTGCTTATGTGAATGAAGTTTAGTAGGCAGCTGGATATGGCTGGATATGGTCGGAAGGGCCTTTTCCATGTCACCATTGAGAGACCCTGGCAAACAGAACTTCATCACCTTTAAACTCTGTCTTGTAAGATTGCCCATGATAGCAATATCTAATGGATACAGGGAAGATTTCCTCTAATGTTCTGTGAGACAGGTGAAAGAAACATAATCCTTTTTACCCATATTCCACTGGAATTCCATATTCCTTCAAGGAAGCTGGGAGGGACATGCAATTCAACCAGGTGCCAAAATGGAGTGAAAAGATTCAATGAACATTTAATCAATGGAATTCTATTCTACTGTATTATCTCTTGTTATTAAATATCCTACCACACTTAGAATATAATGAATCCTTCCTTCATCATGGGAGCCAATGTCAAAGCCCACCCTGTTACTGCACTTGCTCTAAGTGGGAGATCTCGGAGTCATGAATGATTCTACCAGCCCTGGAGATGGTTCAGTGAAGTACAGTGACCCTTACCCAAAGAACATAACTTACAGAAACCTCTCTACTGCCACTAGCCCTAACATAACCACAGTGACCACAGAGAGATGTTTTAAAAAGCAAGAACTGCCGTCTAGTAAAGATAATAAGGGAGATGGAGAAGGCATTTTGAAGTTCTCTGCTCTGAAATGAGGGCATTTCTTTGACTGCAATATGCTTTTAGAAAAGAACTACCTCTCTGTTGCTCTTCATAGTCGTTTTGGACTACTTTCTGCTATTGCATTCATCCTCTTGGAGGTTCTTCTTTGTTCATTACCATCACAGGTCACACTTGAAATCTATGATGAGGACTGTACTCTTCCTCGGGGACTACACAACCTTTTGTCACAGACTTCTTCCTTAAACAACTACAGTGGCACAGACATACTTATAACAGGCAATTCAAGAGCTGCTAAAGTTGACTCTTACAATGTTTCTGGAATTATAAATAATTCAGTACAAAGATATGTGTTTGATTATCTATGCAAGTAGCATCCTCCTAAGGTTCTTTCATAATTCCAGCAAAAAGATATGTGTTTGATTAACTATGCAAGTAGTATCCTCCCAAGGTTCTTTCCTAATTCCAGCTCTCAAGTCTGCTAACTGTTTTCCACCTTTGTCTCCATATTTCAAGGCTGACGTACTTAGGAGGTAATACTATATACCTTTCCTTATGTCTACACTGGAGCACGAAGTCTCACTTTAACTTATCGTTTGGAACTAAAAACATTTTTTCCTTCCTTTTTGTGCCTGTTTTATCTGCAAACTAGCAAACTGTTAATATAGCTCATCTCTCTGTCTCTTTTAAAATCCATTTCTTTGATAAAAACAACATTCACTAAACATCCTGAGNTCCTACCTTCACCCCAAGACAAGGGGTCAGTAGCCATGTGGTCCAATGTCCAAGTAATCACAAATGACCTCTTTAATAATTGTCATATAGCACGAATCTCCCATTCTTCACACCTGAATAGTAGATCTTATCCTGACTGTGCTATGTATTTTGAAGTCTCCCCGTCCTCCGCACATGAACACCCTACTTCCAGCACCAAATTCTGCACCAGAAGAGGCTACACACGCTATCTTTTAATTGAATTTCTCTTTAGCTTAACACAATATTATTGAACACTCAAGTCTGGGTGACTTATGTGGAGAAAAGCCCCTCACNNTTCTTTCAGAGAACAGTTGCTCCTTAAAGATGGGGAGGGAGCCAGAATGGAGAGGGATACATTCCAGATGGATTAGGAATACACATTTCAACATGAAGCTATTAAAGTACTAGAGGAATAGCAGGGTTATTTGGGGATATCATAAACTTTACATGGCATGAGAATTTTCATGGCTTAGTGGAGGAATGAGATGCTGGATCAGAACCAAGTAATTTTTATTACTCATAGTAGAAACAAGACACACAGCATGAATGTGATGCCTGTGCCAGCTCCCCAGTAGATTTCAGGACTGAAGAGTACCCCAAGTCTCAATGTTTCACTAGAAAGACTTGAAGGACTCAGGAAAAGCTGTTGTACCTGTTGAATGTTTTGTGATTTGTCATCATCATCATCATCATCATCATCATCATCATCATCATCATCATTACAATGATAGGATACAGATTAAAATTAGCACAGGGAAAAGGGGCATGGCTTGACATTCAAGAGAAGACAGGTGCAGGCTTTTAGCCATCCTCTCTCAGTGGAGCCATGGCCACACATTCTATGTAATGACATCACAAGTATGAAATGCNAGTCTGAGAAGTTCATCTGATCCCAGTGGCTAGGGATTCCTTCCTTCCTTCCATTCTTCCATTTCTTTCTTTTTTTCCTTCCTTTCTTTCTTTTAAATGGGGACTCTGTCACATAGGTGCACACTGCCAACCTNACTAACCTCAGCAATTCATGCTTCAGCCTTCCAGAGCAAAATACAAATCCTTTTTCTAGCAGTAACTCATTGATCACATTGTCAACTTGTAATACAAATTAATCTCCTAGGAAGCAGACAAGAGAGAGGTCCTAAATAGAGAGAGGTTGTTCTCAGGTTGTGCTTACTGCTCCTTACAATGATATATTACAATGCAAGCATGCTCAGCTGAACCTTGGTGTCTTAGGTTTTTATTGGGTCAATTTTACACACACACACACACACACACACACACACACACACACACTTTCATGATTGACCTTTGCTACTTAGTCTCTGTTTCTCCAGGGTATACAGATACTCATAAATCACTTTGCTAAACACACTATCTGATCAAGCAAGTATTCGATGGCCCAAGTTCTTACATATACAAACAATTCTTTTCAGGCAGGAATGTTAGTTCAGAGCTTTCTTCCCAAAAGAACCAGTCCGGAAGATAGGTGAATCTTAAGAAATGTGCAAAGTTTGGGTAACCCAAGCCTAACGGTGACCTTTCGTATATACCTATATTGTCCAAAGTCCTGCAGAGGAAACACAATGAACCATTGTAGACTCTTGCACATGCACTGGATTCTACTAGAGGATGGGAACATTTTGTGCTAGGGAGGTATTATCCATCCCTCGTGATTGGTCAGCATAAATACAGCTTGAGAAACGACCATGATGAAAAGTTAACTGGTCCTGGTATTCCTGGTATGCTGAACAAGCTGGCAGGGATGCTCAAAGCTTATGACAAGATTTTTTTTCCACACTGGGTGGGCTCTCTTAAGCAAGGCATAAAGCATAGACAGGAAGGTTGTAGTGACTTATGGACTTGATTATATAACAAGTTATGTCTATAGCATAAATGAGGTGGCAGAAATGAAACTGGGACATAGAACATAGGAAGCTGAGAAGATTATTAGAAAAATATGAACTGGGTAAATTAAAAAATGAACTTTCCTTGACTTCATCAGAGAAGTGAGGTAGGTGGTGGGAAAAAGTCAGATCTAGTGAAGTATAGCCATCTTCTAGGAGCCATAGGCTATGGTCTGGCTTGCTTCTAACAGCACAGAAGATCAGATTGCTTTAGAGCAGCAATTCTCAACCTATGGGTCATGACCCCCTGGCAAACCTCTATCTCCAAAAATATTTACATTATGACTCATAACACTAGAAAAATACAGTTATGAAGTAGCAACAAAAATAATTTTATGGTTGGGGGTTACCATAATGTGAGGAACTGTATTAAAGGGTCACAGCAATAGGAAGGTTGAGAACCACTGCTCTAGAGGTATTTAGTTCAATTTTTGATGAATTGCGACAGCTGAATGTGGACTAACTCTAGAGCTCTTAGCTCATGGTCCAACATAATAAGGGGAGTTTACACTTCTGGACTTGTGGAGATAAGCCTACACTGGACATGCACAAGAAGAGACATAGGAGAGATAAGAGACAATCTCCAGATTGAATTTCNATTGAGCAAATTTCAATTTGTTCATGGATACTTATGCTACAACTAAAGCATCATATTGGTTGACAGGAAATTGTTTCAACGTTCGCAATAAAATTAACTTGGTAATACTTTCTTCCAAATTACACAAAACTTTGTCTAGATGAAGAGCCCTATATATCATGACAAACTTCTTTCATGTTCTGGCACTTCATCATATGACTTGGTGTTTTGAGTAAGTAGGCCAAGAGGTGACACAAATGGAATTAATTATTTTGTGGCTAACTCGAGCATGTTGAAAACCAAGGAGGCTGGATGAACTATGCATTGCAAAACTGGTACCAAATGGTGGGTAGACTAGCTGCCCATAATTCACAAATAGCCAAGAGCTGTTTGATGGTTATTATCTACTACACCAAAGCACAGAATGTAACATACAGGGACAGATAACTGATCCAAGAAGAGGTTTCATTCAGTTAGCATGTTCTTAGGTTCACCCATGCTATAGTAACAATACCTCATTTTTCTTTATGACTGAATAGTATCTCACTGCAGATGAGGATCACCTTTTGTTTAGATATTGTGGTTGTGTAGCTATTATTTGCACTATGAATGTTCATGTTGAAGTTTTGATGTGGATGTTTTCCTAGTCTTTGGGAAATACGGTTGACTGTGAACTCCGGTTACATAAAAATCCCATTATTTATTTATTGTTTTGGTTTGTTTTTTAATGTGTATATAATGTATGAATGTGTGAACAAGACAGTGTGTGCCCATAGAGATCAGAAGTGGATGTCAGATCCTTTGGAGCTGGAGTTACAGGTCTTTGGGAGGACACCAAGCTTCTCTTGGGTGCTGGGATTTCTGGTCCTCATAATCACGCAAGTGCTCTTAACCTTTGAGCCATCTATCAAGCCCCTCAGTCTTTTATTTCCTGTTCTTCAAACTGCATAATCTCAACTGACATAGAAGCCCATCTCAACTTAACTTGGTAATTGCTCGTTCTAACTTTAGAATTTTGGGTTAGCTTAACCTCCTTTTCAATCTTCCTCCTTCAGTCTTGAGTGTTACAGTACAGGCATGTCCATGATACCTTTNTTTAGAATTCCTAATTCATTATCTTTAGTTTTAGGCTAGACTATGCTTTCTCTTTTTAAAGTGTCCTATAGGTTGGAACATATTTAATTTAGCTTACTCAGGGTCTTTGTTAAGTTTAACTGCCCTTCCTCAGTTTCTACTTATTGCTGTTTCCTGCCTCCTGTGCCACACATTGGGTATACCTCATTTTGTTGAAAATTTGACACAATAAATAATAAAGTACTTGTAAAATCAGTCCCCTATGCCTGTTTAAGGCTGGTGATAGTTTCTGAATTATTCTTGTGAAGTTGAGTTCTTTTGCTGTGTAGTAGGATTGCAGTGTGCTTCATGTAGCTTAGTGTTGTGCTGACTTGGTATATGCCCTCAAATGCCTGAAGCAGTACTTGTTGAGCATCTGCCCAGACATGCTTTCATCACTTATCCACCAGGGTATGAGGTCCCCTGGTGAGAGTTGAGAGTGCTCCAGCTTGGTCCTGAGCAGGCACTCACAGCCTATGCTTGTGCATTATCTGACTCCTAGAAAATGTCAGAAACTTCCAAAGCCCCAACGAGCAGACATTAACTTCTTCAGATTTCCCTCTAGGCTTTTTGGTTAGTGTACTGTTTACCTCAATAGATTTCTACTCTCTATGGCAGCCTTAATGTCAAACTGCCTGTTTTTGAAGAGCTAGCTTAGGGGAAAATGTTATCAGGCTAAGTACTCCCACCAAACAAAGGCAAGTGGGTGACTTCCAGTGAGTAACCATCCAGTTAGGCAATTCTTAGGAATGTCCCTGTAGATGTGCAAGCTTATTTCCAGTGGCTGCCAGGCTAGTTTTCACTGCGATAATGGCTGTTGTCAAGGCTACCATGGGTCTACAGTAGGGGATGGGTAAATTAAGCTGTGACAACCATCACTGTTTTATCAAGAATTGGTAGTTTCTGACACAAACACTCCCTGGATTACTGCAAGCCTGATTAACTCCTAAGTTCAGAGAAAGCTGGTTCCAGGAGTTTGGACAGGAGCTTTCAGTTTTAAGACCACAGGCCTGCAGGTTANAGAAAAAGAACCATACCAGCACTAAGTGGCTGACTCTGCTGTCTGCAGAGAGGTCAGCTAACAGAGACTGTTCTCAGCCTGAGATATTACAGAATATAGGTATGTCTCCCCACTGAACAGTTCGAGGTATGATGTCAACAGACCTTGTGAGGCTAAATATTGAAGAGGAAGGATCTAGAAAGATCTGCAGATGGGTTCCCTCAAGGATCTGGTAGGTCAGTCTATGCAATGTGTAGGAGCTCACATAGGCCCAGGCAGTTTGTAATCCTAACAATAGGAAGACTTGCCATCAGGCTGTGGTACCAGAACATTATTATAGTAAGGTGGTAAGAGCCATAAAGCAGCGTTTTTCAACCTTGACAATTTAGGCTCAAAAAAAACCAGAATTTTTACTGCTAGACAGAGTTCAGCAGTATGTCTAGACTATACNTGATAGCTGTAGTACCTTTCAAGTAATAACCTAAACATCTCCAGAGAGTAAGAGCAGTCATCAGTAACTGAGAAGTCCTACCCTTCACCAGCAGATGGTCTATCTGGAGTCACTGCAGCAAAACAGGAAGAAACCAGGTTCTAAGATAAGTTCAGTGCCATTGTGAAGTCTCCATGTAACAACCTGTAGCAGTAAATGTAAAAGTTGGCTTCTAACTCTTAGGTGGACCATCTCTGACTCCTAACTGGAGAAACACTCTTAGGCAGACTTGCGAATCTGTTAAGAGCACTCCCCACTTTTTAGTTTGGGTAAGTCTGAGGTACACACATTTTTCTTTCACTGAGTGCGTGCACGTGCATATGCGCATGTACACGTGCATGGAATGATGTACAGACTGAAGAAAAAAACCCACGTCTATACCACAATCTGAATATTGTTGTAGCTACTTACATTCCTAAGCTCATAAAATAGGCTCTGGACTTGGTAACTTGTGCTTGCAGACTAAGTGAAAGGCCTTACCTTCTTCTAACGGCACTAACATGCATGCAACATGGAATTCAGTGAGCGTTCTTTAACCAATGACCTTTCATGTCTTCCACAGTAGTAAAAGGGCACATGTTTAAAGACCTTTCAATAAGTCCTTTTCCTTTATTATACTGTATAAAGTAGGCAGTTCTTTAGGGGTCACAGCTCTTTTACTCAGCCATTTCAATCCCACCTTCTTCTAGAATTTGTCCTTCAAGTTAACCATTGAGGCCTCTTCTACAAACATTTCCATGCAAGGTGTGGTGGAACACCCTGCCTTCCCAGCACTGGGAAAGTAAAAACCAGGCTAGTCTGAGCCACACAGCAAGCTCCTCAGTGATAGCACATGCAGAAGACCTAGTATGCAGGTTCAATTCCCAGTACTGTGCCCCTCCTCCCAAAGCAATATATGGCTAAAATAGACACCATGCATTTCTTTCCTGTATCACCAACATTTTGTATCCAGTACCTGCTCCATTGTTAACACACACAAAGTGGACAGAAGAAACTAGGATTCTAGATAACCATTCTTCCTCATTTAACGTAAATACTTATTGCAGGGGTATAGAGAACTCAATNTTTGGTTACTATACATAAGCAAGTTGCTTAAACACTACCTACAAAGATAAGATCACAAGTAACTACAAGTATGAAAAATTAGTATTTAATTTATATTATCGCTATATCCACAATGAAAATTACCATGTTTTGCTTATAAAAATAACTTCTAACAAAGATGATCTATTTTCAAGTAGTCATGATTCATTTCTCCACTATTATTTTAAACATCTTTACATTTTCTGACATTACTGTGTGTGAGTGCATGTATACACACTCATGTGCCACATTGTGAATGTGCAGAGAACAATTTCTGTGAGTTGGTTCTGTCATTCTACCATGGGAACCTCGGGGTCAAACTCAGGTCATGAGGCTTGCAGGAAGTGAACCATCTTGCCTTATTTTCAAGGCAATAGGCAAAGTTTAACTAGTTTAAATATGATATATTTCATAATCATGAATGAGAAACCCTAAAATTCTNTAATCTCTACATTATTTTATATAAGAAATAATTTGGGGCAAGCACTCTTAGGAAACAAATTTAGAGATTTGTAAAAGATTATGTAAACATTTCCCAAATTCACAAAAAAAGAAAAAAATAAGCAATATATTTTGTAACTCTTTCAAAGTGACTTATTTAAATAATAGGCTAGTTAAAAAATAAAAATAATAAAAATTTTGACAGAAAGCTCAGAAAGGCAGCAAGCAATCAATCATCAAATGTGATTTTCTTCCCCTGAAAGACAGTGATTTTGGACTGTTGTTCTTTCCGCCGTCTGCTCGCTTCCCATGAAGGATGCAGAGGAGCAGGCTCCTGCTGCTTCACACTCTCAAACCGTCTCCGTGCACTCTTTGTAAACTGATTCTTGATTGGAGGTTCATCTTCTGAAAAATCTGGGAAGAGAAAGCAAAACTTACAACTAAATATACTCAAATAGGACAGACTTCATCTTTTTACACTAATTACTAAAGAAGAATCTCATTTTACTTAGACAAAATATGNCATAATTTAAAGCTGACATCCAACAGAAAACAGCTTTAAGTTAAAAACTTCCACAAGGAGTTATTTTGGAGCTAAAAGCAGATTCTTACTGAGTGAGTCTATCTTTCTTACAGTAACATCAAGAGAGTAAGCAGTTCTGCTAACAACGGGAGACAAAACAAGCCAAGAGGAACCAATAAGAAAATGGATTACTGTAATTTAACCATTCAAAAGAAAAAAGATTTTGATAATGATAAGACACTGCATTTCTACTGATACTATTAGGAGATGACAATTTTTATCCTCTCACTGTGGCAAAGTATTGCTTGTCAGTCTGAGCAGTCATCAGTACACACCTGGAGCTTTAGCCTTTGGGGCCTGTTCTCTGGAATCCCTAAAGAAAAAGAAAAAAAAACCAACAGCATTAGGAGATACAAGACAAAAAAAATCCTCTGATGATGGAGTGGATGATAAAGCTCACCCTTA
>LZPO01077757.1:1328-11844 GCA_001675575.1 Neotoma lepida
GTTCTGCTGTCTGTCCACCTAGGTATACATGGTGGATCTCTCCTAGCACACTTAGAGGGGGTCTGTTGACATTCTACCTCCACTTAATGCAAATGTAAGACCACCCTGGAGTCTCCATTGACTTCTTGACTTCTGGACAGGAAGGTTGCATAAGATCACTTTACAAATGAATAGTTTTAAATTCTATTTATACCACAACATTCTTTTTAACAGTTCACAGGAGTGGAGGACCACCTACAAGACCAAATTTCTAAATGCTGATAATTCTGTACTCTTTGTAGGTTCATACATTTAGGAATTATAGTTAACATTATGTAGGCATGTTCATGATTGTTCTGTACTCTTCTTAATATTTATGTACCTTTGTTATTTTCCTATTTCACAAGCGGCTTTAATCTTTGAAATGGTTTTTTCCAATCAAAGTACTGTTGATAGAAAAGTAACTTTCTGAGGGTTTGAAGGGAATTACATTATTTGTTCAAATGTTATTCTCCATTGGTCTAGAATTATGTTAAACTGGCCTTTTTGTTTGTGTGTGCTTGACATATACTTATTAAGAAATTGTGAATTATTTCGACTGAATAATATGTGTATATATGTATTTAAATGTACCTATACAGATAGAAGTGAGACTGTCTCTTAGGGATGATGTATGTTGCATTTGTATTTTCTAAACAGAATGAGACCATTCACCCCTTTTCTTTGCTGTAGTGAAATAGTTTTTCTTTTTATAGTAAATTGGTATTTCTCTTTTCTTAGACTTTCATTAATTTTGAAAGGAGAAAGCTGTCATAACTTATTACAAATTCCAGCTCCTTGTTTTTATATTTGNGAGTGGCATTCTAGTAGCAGTCACCATTTGTGCCTTTCTTCCACAGGGTGCCCTCTGTTAACCTGCTCTTCTTGCACTTACAGTATAAAGGGATCTATGATCTTCTGTAAAATTGCTTCAGTGAGAGAGAGAGAAAGATGAGTTTCTTTGCAAGTCCAGGGTTTGGCCTCTGCTGAGATGAAAAGTTAGAAGTGAGTTTTATGTGATTGAATTTTTTTGTGGCAGTATTATAGTGGCTTAATGTAAAACAGCCACACTACCTTTTGTCNTGAAGAATTNTTGAAATATTTCCCCATTTTTCTATGTCTTGGGTCCTTTTAAAACATTTTATTTTATTATTTTTAAGAAATCATGTGGGGGTGGTGGTGAGAGGTGTTGGGGACATGATTGCAGTTTCTGCATTGACAGGAAAGGGCATTGGATCCCCTGGAGTTGGAGCTTCAAGAGGTTGTGAGATGCCGAATGTGAGTGCTGGGAACCAAATGGGTCTTCTGGAGGAGCAGCAAGCACTCCTCATGGCTGAGCCATCTCTTTGTCTGTCTCAAATCTTTTTTACTTCAAAACTAAATGTTGTTTATCTGCCTGCCATTGTACTACAAATGAGATGATAAGTTCTGATGAAAGTCTTTAATTGAAGACACTGTTTTCAAAGACTGGAGTGTTTCTCTTTTTCATGATACAAAATAGAGTTAAATTTTTATTAGGAGAAAGGGGAAACCAAGTCACAACATGATAAGGAAAAAATAGTGTGGGTTTTGAAGTAAAGAACCAAGTTGCTGAGAGCTTACTAAAGGGTGTGGTGATGAATTTTTTTCTTTTCTTTTCCTTTTTCTTTCTTTTTTATTTTACAAGACAAAGAGGAGTTGTTTTGGTATTTAGAGTTGGGAGGAGAAGGAATTTATATAGTTAGGGCTTTTTCTCTTTATCCCTCTCTTCTCTTTCGCTCTCCCTCTCTTTCTTTCCCTCCCTCTCTCACTATGCTTCTCTCTCCCGAAAGATATTTACCTCAATCACTCTGTACCTTATTTCTCGAGCCAAGGTCTCTCCCTAAATTAGGAGCACACCAATTAGCTAGTATGGCTGGTCTAGGAGCTCCTGGGACCCACCTTTCTCTGCCTTCACAGTCCTGNGNTTGTAGAAGCTTGCTACCACCTGGCTTTTGTATGTGTGCTGGAATCTGGAGGCAGGTTTTCTTGCTGGTTTGGTAGGTACTTTTACCCACTGGGTCATCTTTTCTGCCCCTATATAAAGGTATTTCTCTTAACACATCTTCAAAGTTTCTTTTTGAATAGCCTAATAGTAGTGTTTAAACTTTAATTCCTCCATTATACAGAAAGCTTCATGGTATTGCACTGCTCTTCTGTTGCCACTTAAATATGTAAGTCCTCTGCTTCTGTTTATTTTATTCATAAGTTTTATCGAGTGAAAAGCTGCTTGCCTTCCTTAATGGCGATATGTTTATGAGTGTCTTCATTTGGGTTTCATGATTTATAGCTGGGATCTACAAATGAAAAATGTCAAATGACTTTTAAAAAATCAAATACAGTGAGGTTAACCTTTTATTTTTATGTCCTAATTGTTTTTTGCTTTCTAAGTTACATTTTTATTTCTTTGTTTGTTTTCTGAATAAACTACTTGATGAAAGATTGAAGATACTCCAGGGTCAAGATACAGTTGTTTCAGTTATTAAATTTGAAAAGGCAAATTCTTGAACATTATCCATTGAGCCTGCTTACTCTTTGCTAACCTACTGGGTATGGAGCAATTATGTTGCTTCTTAGTTTATTTATATCCTTACTGTTTGTTTACCTTAAATTTCTGAGTATTGTTATTTAGGATTATTTTACTTCTTTGTAAACATTTTGGGATCAGTGAGATTTTCTTCCTGCAGCTGTAAATGGTAGAATTTAAAGGTTGAATTCATCTCATGCTGTTTCTATGGCACTATCCATTAAAGGAATGCCGCCATTAATTTGTGCTTATTTTGTGTGAAATGGAATCCTTTCTATAAATTCTGTATTTAATCTGCCTTTATGTCTCACAATAGGCATGCACTACTTCCCTGATTTCCTCTCGGGTGTTTGGGTAAGAACAGAGACCCTAGAGACAAACTTCCTGGGATTCAAGGGTGATTCTACCATTACTAGCTATGTCACAGTGAGCATGCTGGTTAACATTTTTGTGTCTTAAATTTCTCACCTTGACATGGTGATTGTGGCCCCCACATTTGTTGCCTTTTCTTTCTATGATCTATGATCTATAACTGTGATCACTGCTATGAAGTTCAGAGAACGGCTGTATATATAGTTACCTCACCTCATGAATACATAAATGCTGTGTTCCCTTCCCCTTACTCCTTTATTACATTATTACANTATTTGGNAAAAAGTGGCTGCTCATGTGTGTCTTTTGAGTGANTGTGGCNTAAGTTAACTATAATTTGACCTAAGTGAACTTATACTCTTTGATTGGCAACTTTTTATATGAAAAGTTATTTTTGAGGTCCCATAGAATAATATTACTACGGTGAGACTTTAAAAACAACTTTAAAAGGTGTAGGTTTCACCTTTAATTTGGGGTTCATAGTTATCTTCAAACTCATTTCAGTTTTCTTGCAGTGATTTTTAAAATGCATTTAGTTTATAGAATGATGGAAACTGATGACCGAAAGTCATTTGAGAGTGAGGTAGATTACATAACTGTAGAACTACACTGCAAGATTTTCCTACAAAAATTATGGCATGTCTTTTTTACATAATATGATATAAAAGGAAGGTTCCTGACTCTATTGCCAGTGCNTTTTAGCATTCATTTCTGTCTTTTTTCCCCCCATTACACAATATACTTAAACAGTTGTTTCTTTTATATGTGTGTGTAAGTAAGAGTAGAAATATGAGAGACTGGTCGAAAAATGCTGTTCACATTTCTTTCTTGCTGTCAAATACATGATAGAAACAAAAATGATGTATTGTTTCATATTTCTGAGTGCAAAGGAGAGATATTTTGTATGGTATTGTCCTGTATTCTCTACTCCTGTGTTGATGGAAAAATAGATCACATTAGAATTGACTTGAATCAATAGTACTAATGCCATGCATTANCTTAAAATGTGAGTAGGAGTGATCATGCTGGGAGAGGACAGTATGCTCTGGTGACTGAGGAGATGTGTGTTCTATTGCCCCATGCTGACCCACCATTGCTTCTTGAAAAGGAAGCAGTGGCATCATGTCTTCAATGTCTGGCTTTATTTTCTATATTGTTGGGTTAAAGGATAAAGAAATGTTTTTTAAAAAGTGTTNAGTTTGAATTATTTGACATTTGTTTGTTGTGGTTCAGGATCAGTGACATAGAACACAACCCAAGTGAAACCTTCAGTAAAGTAAGAAGGTGTCAAGGCCCTTTGGGACAACACAGTACCAAAGGTGTCTTCTGTCCTCCATCCACTCAACAAAAGACCCACCAGGCCTACCAGAAGTTTACAGCCTAGAATATTTTCAGTTACTAAAAGAACAGAATTAGCTACTGCAAGTTGTAGATTTTGTCACTCAGGAAAAAAGCATTCCTAACTGGAGAAAGACAAACCAACCAACTTGTTATGGACAGACTTTTGCTCTTAGGGTGGATAAAGTTCTTAAACAGTAAGGAAATGGCAAAAGAAGACATTGTGGCCAATCAGGAATGACAATAGAACTCAAAGAAGAGTTCATAGCATAGACTAAACATTTATTCACGACTTTTATAAATCATGTTTGATGATTATAAAAAAAATCATAATGCCACATAATACTTTAAAACTATACTTAAAAGTCAAAGGGGCAGAGGGAACTAAGTGAAAATAAAGTTTCGTGCTCCCCTTAAGGTGATGGTGTACTGGTATTAGCAGACCACTATAGATCATAGATGTGTTCATATATGCACACATATAAAATACTCTGAGAAACTAGAGCATTGTAAAAACTATACAGAAAGATCCTTTAAAACATAGAAGAAACCAAGAAACAGTTCTGTAAAACTGGTCAGACAACCTGAAGCAAAGTAAAAGAGAAATTGGGGAATGGGAGCCAGAGGAAATAAGTTAACAAATAATAATATAGCAAGACACATTTAAATAGTAACATGTAATAACCACCTGTAAAACAAAAGTTCTAAATGTTCCACACAAAGTACAAAGACTTCAGAGCACATCAAAAACATAACTACCAATTATAACTGCTTTGAGGAATTCATTTCAAATTTAATGACATAGGTAAGTTCAGAGTAAAAGGTTGGGAGAAATTATGCCACACAAACATTAATCAGAAACAGGAATGGCTGTGTCAATATTTGGCCATTTAGACTTTGAGCAAAGAAAATTATTAGAAACAAGGACAGTTCATAATGATGGCAGGGTAAATGCACAAGAGAGAAAAGGATTCTAGAAATGTATCTGCAAACCAGACCACAGTGCCTCCAAATGAAACAAAAATGAATGGAACAGAAAAGGAAAAGAGGCATTTGCAGATGTGGAGGACATCAGTCCTTCTTTTTCCTCACTGACGATCCTCAGTGCTACAGAAGAGCGAAGAGTAAGTACAGGCCAACATCTCACACTGCGCTGGACTGACTGGTAACTCCATCCCCTCTTGATCATAGCATAGAATTCTCATGTGCTGCTCAATTCTATCTGTCAATATTTTGTGAAAGATAGTTGTGTATAGATTTTTTGGGTACTGTTTTGTTTAACACTGCTATCATGGTAATTACAGCTTTGTTTTTTTCTGTCTTAATCTGGTAACTCTTCAGACTATATTAGAGCCTCTAGCTTTAGTTATGTATTATGCTTTCAGTTTGAGGAGTTTTGGATTCATACTTTTCCAGTTTGTTTGTGCACCTATACATTTAGGTGTCTCTCTGGGGTGAATTGACCCCACACATTATGTCTGTCAGTGCTGTCTGGTACTTCGTCACCCCTGATTAATGTTTCCGTGATGTGTCTTTTTCCTACCTTTACTTCCAGTTTGCCTGTGTCATTACTTATTTGAGTTGAGTTTTTGTAAGCAGCATATTATTGAAACATACTTTTGAATTCACTCTGCCTGTCTCTTTAGTTAACATATTTAACCCATTTACATCCCACATAGCTGTATGTTCAGATTTGTTACCAATTTACTTTGTACTTAACATTTTCTTTCATTTCTGTTTTCTTTTTCTTGCTTTTTTTTCTGTAGGTTGGTCAGATATATTTTAGCTTTTCATTTTACTTCACCTATGGTTGGTATATCTCTTTCAGAGGTTACTCTAAATATCACCAAACTGTGCACAGATTATCACAGTTTACTATTGGTTCCCTGCTTTGACAGTTAGCATGAAGTATAGAAACATTCCTTCCTGTTGGGTGTTATCTCCTCTCCTTCCTTTTAGATCAACACGGGATNATGTTATATTTTGTTCAGCCACTGACATAATTCACAAACTAAAGAAAAGAGGGCAGGTGTGTCATCTTTTACCATCAGTGGACATACTGCGGTTTATTTTGATCTTTCTTTCTTCCTGATGTCCTTGATTGCTACTGCTTTNATTTTCCTTTCTTTTTTTCTTTTAAATCATCTTTCTTATTGGAAAACTCACTTAAGCCTCCTTTTAGAGTAAATTTACTGACAAAAAAAAAATCCCTCAGCTTTCTTTTCATCTGAGGATGTGTTGATTTCCTCCTTCTTTGCTGAAGGCTGTTTTGATAGATACAGATTGTAGATTGACTACTCTTAAATTACATTTGCCACTCAGCTTCTAGCCCTGGTGGCTTCTGAGGAGACTGTACCACTACTCTAATTTTTATACCATTTTCTCATGGACTCTGAAGATTTCTTGTCTTTAGAATTCAGAGATTTAATGATGAGGTGTGTGAAATAGACCAGCTTAACCTTTGGATTATCTTACTTTTTGAATCAATAGGTTTATGTCACTTGGCGGATTTGCAGAGTTCAATCATTGAGCACCATTCAGACCTGTGCTGCTGTTTGTTTCATTCTGTGACTCCAGTGACACGAAATGTAGGTTATTTGTGATAATTCCTCAGGTCTCCAAGACTGTGTTAATTTTTCTCAGTCACTCCCACCACTACTATTTTGCTTTTAAGTTTATTCATTTTTTTCTCTTTAGTGCTAACCATTCTGCCATTGGGCTTCAAAGACTAAGATTTTCAATTTTTTTCTTATATACTTCATTACTAAATTTTAATTTATTTTTCCTTTATATTCTTTTTCATTAGCTTAAGCCATATTAATAATTGGTCCTGCAAGCATAATTTTATGATCAGTTGCTTTAAACTATAAGACAGGTCTTATATAAGACCTGTAAAATATAAGACCTTTAAAATATAAGACAGGTCTCTGCTGTTCCCATGTTGGTATTGTCTCTTTTGATACTTAGATATTTTCATGTCATGTTTTGATGTTCTGTGATACTGGATGTTATTCAAACCATAAATATATATGAATACATTGTTTTAATATATATATATACACATACATATATATATGTATATATATATATTTTTTTTTCAGGAGAAAGGAGACCATTGCCTTATTCTACCAAGTATAAGCCCAGGATCCCCACTCAGAACCACTTGACATGTAGTGGGGCTCTTTGTGGCTGCTGAGTGGCAGTAGAGTTACTGCCTGTTTTTCTCTACAGACATAGTGTTCCCGGAGGGGCATGCTGAAAGCTCCAGCTCCCATCAGGCCTCCTCTGCCACCACCTGGATGGGACTGGAATTGTACCAGTTTATGTACAGAGGTAGATTCAAGTTCCCTTTGTGCTCACTGACCAGGAGGTGAGGACTTCATCAGCACCTGGTAGACATGGCAGAAATGGGTTCTTTTAGTGGAGATGAGGGATAGTGAGTGTGAATAAAATAGGTAGATTACATCAATATTATAGTTTTTCAAAGTATTAACCTTGGAGTAAACTAGCAGTGTCTCTGCCTCTTATATCTGCATGGGACTGCAATTGTCTTAGTAAAAATTTCAATTAAAAGTCAGTTAAAGAACCTAATGAAAAAATTGATTTTAGGTCAAAAATAAAAGGCAAAGATTATGTATTCATTAAAAAAAAAAACTTTCTACGACACTGCTTTATTTAGGGTTAATTTTTGCTGTGATGAAATACCGTGATGAAAAGAAACTTGGGAAGGAACAGGTTTATCTCACAGTTCCATAAACAGTTCATCATCAAAAGCAATNAGGGAAGGAACTCAATCAGGGCAGGACTCTGGAAGGAGGAGCTGATGCAGAGGCCNTGGTGGTGGTGCTGGGTGCTGCTTACTGGCTTTCTTCCATGGCATTACTCATGGCTTTTCTTTTTGGTTTTGTTTGATTTTGGGAGGTATGTTTTCTCTGTGTAGCCTTGGCTGTCCCAGAATTATCTCTGAGGACCAGGCTGGCCACTTAGAGGATGCAGGACCACCAGCCCAGAGATAGCACCACCCAATATGGGATGGGCCCTTGCTGATCAACCACTAATTAAGAACATGCCCTACAACTGGATCTTATGGAGGCATTTTCTCATTGAGTTTCCCTCCTCTTAGATGACTCTAACATGTCATGTTGACTTACAACTAACCATGACAAACACTGTCCTCTCTATCTTGCACGTTTCCAGCCTTACATGTCACTATGCTAATGGCTTTTGGTCTATCTGTATTTCTTTTGACAACATATTTTCTGATTATTTGTATACTACCCTTCACATTCATGGAAAAGATACTTTATTGAAATATTCTGCACTATGGTTTTTTCTTTAGTAGTTTTCTTTGAGCTCTCCCTGTAGATATACCCCAACACACTGTATTATATATGACTGGCATTGTAGTTTCATTTAGAACAAAAAATAATAATGAATGCTGTTATTTCTAAAACCATAGACTGAAAACATATAACAGATGCATTTGATGTATGTGTGAGTATAAGTGAGCAGACATTTTCTGTGCCAGACTACAGGGCAAATGCTTTATACTTTATGGTGGTCTCTGTTACAGTACTTCAATTCTGCCTTTGTAGGATAGAAATGACAATAGATATTGCACAAATGAATAGGTACTCTTGGGCTCCAGTCAGATTTTTTCATGGACAGTAAAGTGTTAATTTTACATAATTTCCATGACAGGAATAGGAACAATTTTCTTTTCTTACCTTTCAACCACTTAAATATGTGAAGACATCCTTAGCTTGTGGGACACATGGTTTGTTGACCCCATGTGATAGAGAGTTTGTAATTCCCAGCACTGTTCAGTTTTAGCACTGAGGTCAGGATGCATCTTTCAGCGACTCGTTTGATGCTTCCAAGAATCCACATCTGTTTCCTCCCAGCCTCATTATAGTGAGGGGAAAAATGTTATAATTTTGTGTTAGTAGCTGCCTTAAATAATATGTTTATTTTACTTCCCTAGGATTTTGCATGTCAATCTAGGTTTGATTTTATTTCTTCATCTTATTTTTCCCCAAACTTCTTATCTAGAGATCAGATGAGAAGAGCATGGCAGAGTTAATTTTTCCTCAACCTCAATTTATTTGGTTATAAAGTGAGTATAATATGACTAGCCTTGCCCATGTTCCTATATATGTATTGATAAAGTACTTTTCAAAAACAATCATAAAAGCAAGCATGAAGAGTAAATGCTATATTTAAACATTCAACTCAGAGTTCACTTTTGTCTGATTTTATATAAATTTGATATATTAAATTTAAAGGAAGATATTTTTAAACTAATGTTACTTTTGCTATACACAGGTTTTTTGAGGGGATGGACATTCTTGGTCTGTGTGTTTTATTCATTTGTTAAGCAACTTTACATCAGTTAGTCTCCTTAGGTCAAGCCACATGTTTATGACAAGAACAGATTTCTGAGTGAAACTTGCTTTTATGTTTGGGTTTATGATTCCTCTCTTCTAGTTTGTGGTTTTTGGAGAATGGGAACTGGCTTGCTCCTTTTATTCTAACAAATATTTTTCATATAAAGTATTTTGATCGTATTCTTTTCCTTCCCATAACTCCTCCCCGATCCTTCCTACCTCCCTAACTCAACTTTGTATTTTCTCTCCTCCCTCCCCGCTTTCTCTCCCCCCCNAAAAAAACACGAGAAACAAAAAAATCAAAACAAACAAAAAATAAGTCCAAAATAGGAAACCAAGCCGAAGGGGAAAAAAAGAACACAAAATACATGGAGTCCATTTTGTATTGGCTAACTACTCTTGGGCCTTGGGTCTGTTCTGGAGTGTGTTTGACATACCTGTNGGAACTCCATTGGAGAAAGCAGATTTACCCTTTCTGATCAGATATCAATTGCAAATAGCTTTGTTTTTAGGGGTTAGACTTTGTGTCCACTTCCATATGCAATTTTTAAAATAACACACTGATCAAGGAAAAATTTCTAATCTCCACTCTTTATGTGCTGTACTCAGGATGATGCTAGGAAACAATGCTGCAGAGAGTGGTTGCGGCAATGAGGCTGGTCTTTAGACTTATTCATTCTCTTGGAGTGAGATGGTGAGATGCCTTTCTAGAGCCCCTACACATTTCCAGATATTTCCTTAAATCCATCTTGATAACGTTCAGTTTTCATAAACATTTTTGTACTGGAGAGACTCTGCATAAATAAGCAAGGTAATTTACAAGTGACAGTGGTTTTGAATGGCTTTGACTAGGGAA
>LZPO01077758.1:0-13536 GCA_001675575.1 Neotoma lepida
TTAAACAGTTACAACCTACCTAGGAGCATATAATTGGGGGCCACCTAAATTGTATTCCTAGGCCACAGTCACTTATATCTGGCTCCCTTATCCCCTTGGAGGTGAGATCTGGTGTGTGTGTGTGTGTGTGTGTGTGTGTGTGTGTGTGTGTGTGTGTGTGTGTGTGTGAAGAACTTACTAGATATAAAATTCTAGCTTCTTAATATATAATCTTTAACTCAACACTTTTTGTATGGTGTTAAATGGCAGACATGAATGACAACTCAAATGAAATGGAAGAAGTGCCAAGGTTTTGGTATAATCAGGTCAGGGTGGTGCTTAAAGGAGACAGAGATTAAAGGTGGTGATGTGATCTAAGTCTGGTCTAGAAAGAAGTATTGATTTTTACAAGTGAAAAGGAGTATAGAAGTCACCTTAGACATAAAGGATAATGTGATCTAAAGACTAAGATCAGACATTGGACCTGAGTAGAGACTGGTGTAGCGTTGAAGGTCTGAGTCATTCAATAGGGTCACATAAAAAAGACTGAAACAAGTAAGAGGGAGACTGGAAACCAAAACAAAAAACTGAATGGCTGGTGCCTGGTAGAGGTCACATGGCTGTAGAGCAGGGTTGTAGCAGTGGAAATGGAAAGAAAGAAAAGATGGCGGATGCGTTCCCAAAGGGGAATAGGAAGACACTTTGAAGATATGACCAGGATATGGGAAATGAGGGCTACTCTTATCAACACATAAACCCCTCCAAAGTGTAGCCAGTAAGAGCTAACCTGCAGTAGTAACTTCTAAGTGATTTTCACACTCCAAACACTAAAACATAGCTAGAATCCCTGCTATGTTGGCTTTTATTTGTGTAATAGATGTTGGAATGATAGCACTAACAAATACTTTATCAACTATGAAAATAAAAATGACAAAAGAATGAGACTTTAAAAATGCAAATGCAAATCTATTAATTTCTCCAGACTCTTGTGTCTTCTCTACCCTATATTTTGGAGATCACTGGATAGAGAGTAGAACAATATTCTTTCAATCTTTGGCTTTAAGAAGAGATGTTACATCTTTGCACAATATGCTAAGGATTTTCATTCTATGTAAATATATTTTTGTTTGTTTGTTTGTAGGCAGGTCTGTGGTTTACAGGAGATGAAGATGTAAAAATTCCAGAAGATCCCCTTGAACCCTTGCCATTCAATAGGCCGGAGCATCTTATAGAGGTAATTAGTAAGATGCTTCTTATTGTTGTTATTGATTTTTTGAGATGATTATCATTCTGTAACTCAGAATGTGCAGCAAACCAGGCCCAGCTTCAGCCTTGCAGATACCAGGCTTACAGTTAGAAACCACCATGCACATGTTAATCGGATAATTTTTTATGTAGTATGTGGCGATAGTTATTTTCTTCCTGTTCTTCCACTTGAGTTGAGGAATTTTCTCTGATTCTGCACTTGCTTTTTAGATCCTTTGTTGTTTCTCCGAAGTCCAAGCTTTAACACTCATTCACAGGACCGTTCCTTGTAGATAAATTCTAGGAGGAAGAGACAGAGACCAAAACCTTCTGTTACCTATGTGATTATTGGAAACTTTCCATGGACTTGCTTGGCTTTCAGTTCATTTTGTTTTGTTTTCCCATCTATCTACTAAGCCATTTTCCTAATTCTGAAACCCATAAGCATTCTTCTAATTCTAAAATGGAGGGACAAGATTCTATCATTTTGCCAGTATTTACCTTATCCACTTCATTTGATTTTGTTAAACACAATGAGATTTACATATAATATTTCCCATGTCCATAAGTAGCTTGTTGTCCTCAGTATGACATCAATAACAGCAGTATAGTCTACTGCTATCTCTGAGGCCACAATAGATGCAAAACCTTAAAATCTGAAGGTCAATCTGATTTCTATATAAATGATTGAGTATATGTATAAATATATTCAAGCATATCCACATTCAGTAATATAGTAGAATATCTGAATTATAGATTTAGACATCACAGCAAATTCTGTATAATATATTGATGATTTAGTTTTTAGTTAGTCATAAGCTCAAAATTGCAGTACAAAATTGGATATGACTCCTTTATAATATTTAAGTATGTAATTCCCTTCAGTTGGACTTAACTTTTAAAATATTTTTCCTTTACTTTTGATATCATAATTACATTTATTTTCCCCTTCCCTTTTCTCCCTCTAAACCCTTCCATACACCCTTCCTTGGTCTCTTTCAAATTCATAATCTCTTTTTTTCATTAATTGTCGTTACATACATATATGTAAATATATACATATTCCTAAATATAACCTGCTCAGTCTGTATAATATTACTTGTATATATGTTTTCAGGGCTATTTGGTTTTGGATAACCAATTGGTGTGCTCTTCCCTGTGCTCTTTCCTGGGGTAGGCTATATCTCCCACTCTCAGCATTCTTTAGTTACCTGTAGTTTAACTCTGTGGAGTTGAAACCTCATGGCTATTTCCCCTAAGCATTTCTGCTACATCCTAGCAGGAGAGCAGCTGAAAGAGGAGCCATGTAGTTACCAACAGGGTCCAAGATATGTAGTTAGCATTCAAGATTAATAGTTGTTTATTGATATTTTTAATGTGAAACAGGAGTATTGAGATAAATTATCCCATGAATTGTTTCTTTCTTTGGGACAAAAGTATCACTATGTAGCCCTAGCTGGCCTGGAACTTGCTACATAGATGGTGGTGACCTTGAACTCACAAACATCTGCCTGCTTCTTCATCCTGAGTGGTAGGATTCAAGGCATGTGCCACCACACTTGTCTCTCATATAAAGCCCTTAGAAGATGGTTTCCACATGACTTTATGAACACGTCTTCCAGTAACATGAACAGGTTCCTCAGCACTTGGGAAGAATGCTGTTATCATCAGGTTACATGAGAAATATTTTTCGTGGAAGTTAAAAGTGTTTAGAAATGTCAATCCAGGGCAGTGTTTGTAACTTTTTATTCAGCAGTGGAACGTAGAAACATGGAACATGTACCTAGACTTTAGGTACATAGAAAGGTGTGGCTCTAACATTCTGGTAGGAAATTCCTGGAGCAAAAGAGACAGACTAGAATCTGAGAAAGAGATGTTCACATGGGCAAAGATGACTGACAGTGTGGGTGAGGGAACACATGGACACATGCTGTGTGGTGTCCACAGGACAGAAAACATGATCTGAGTACTGTTCACACACACACACACACACACACACACACACACACACACACACACACACACACACACACTCTGCCTCAGGGATTCTCAGCACCACTTTTAACATCTCAGTGTTATAAAATGCAACCAAACACTACATGCTGCTCCTGAACTGTGAGGTCCCCACAATGTTACTAAGATATTCTGTACTATAAGTTTTTTGTTTAAGTCACTTTTTATTCTTTGATAGTTTCATATATATCTGTAATGAATACTAGTCTTTTCAGCCCTTATCACCCTGTCCCCTCTTCCTCTCTTCTCCCTACTGAAACCCTTTTTCCTCCCAATGAGTCACCATCTGACCTATTTTTATGTCTTTTTTAAATATATGACCCACTGGATTTAAATAGGGCTGTCNNCATGAGCATGGGTGGGAAAATATTTACTGGTGCATGGGCAATTTAAATAATTATACCACTGAAGAAGTGTCATGCTTCCTCTGCTGCCACCGACTGATTAACTGTCAACAAGCCCTTAAGAGAGTGGTAGAGAATCACGAGACCTTACCCCTTCCTTCTACGGTGAAATATTGACAGGCCCAATCTTGCGCAGGTATTGTGCANGTAACCACAGATACAGAGAATGAAGAGTGCACAGTGTCGTGTCCATCAGACACTGTTCCATAATACAATTAACTCCTCATGAGCTGGTACCTTACTAATTGTTTTTAAAGACTTAAAAAAATCCATGCCCAGTGCATTGTTACTCAGTAAGCACTTGTGGAATGGCTGAAGTGATGAATTTGTGTTGTTTTGTGTCATGTAGCAATTGCCACAGAGTTTAGTGAGTGGCCTGATCTAATACCCACTTGCTGCCTCACACTTCAGTGAATGTAGGTATGGCTTACCTGGATTATCTGCTCCTCTTTGACCTGCCTGCCTCTTCACCACCACAGTGAATCTGTTTTATCTTTAGTTAAAGATTGTGCGTGTGACAGTTCTTCTTTAGGCTGTTTGCCGACTGGGAGAAGGATCCACCCCTGCTTGACTACACTCAGATGTTGCTGTATTTTGCGTGCCACCCAGACACTGTGGAAGGTGTCTACAGGGCCCTCAGTGTGGCTGTGGGAACTCACATCTTCCGGCAGGTTGAAACTCCTATGCTGACTGCAGAAAAGGTAACTAACTCCATGGCACAAATGCACCAACTCTAGGTTCTGGATGGAAGTGAGGACAACAGAAGAATTAAAACTCATGATAGGAGGGACTCACTTCTTTTTTTCACACTATTTTGCCAGGTCTTCAGCACAATGCTTTACATGTACCGGGTCTTCCAGTAAATCTTCCTCAACTGCATTCAAGTCACGATCTCAAATTCCTCCAAACACGTTTGTAGTAAAATGAACATCTGTTCTAAGTCTTTTGGTGGGGTTGAAGTTTGCTCTAAAAGGAGCAGACTAGACTGTGTTTTGCAAGAAGTTTTGATCACAATAAATAAAAAGAAAGTAGATTATTAACCTGACCCAAGTGTTTTAGAGTATGTGAAAAACGGATCTGAAGCAAACTCTCACCATGGGCACTACCCTCACAAATATGACCTTTGACACCATTTCAGCCTCAAAGCCACAGGCATTTGTATCATTTTCCTCAAAGAGCACAGAAGCTTTCTAGCTAATTTGGAAGCCACCATATACTCCCTTACGATTTCTGAGAGATGAGTATTACCTGGCATTTTCAGATTGAAAGGCCTCCCATCAGATACTAACATACTTCCCTGGCACCCACTCACACTTTTTCTGGCTTTTGATTGCCCCTCTGTTCTCCCAGGGGCAGAATCCTGATGGTGTTTCTTTCTGTGCTCTTTGTGGTCACAGTGGCAGGGGGCTGTTGTCGAGACCCCTCAGGGTCCCAGCCACGCTGATTTCCTGTTCATGTACATTTGTCAAAGTATAGATGATCAGGAAGAACTGGGAATGTCCCTTGACAGCATTAACTTGTGGAAAGAGATAAGCTCCATTACATTTGAAACTGGAGTTTGACAATAAGACCCAGGCCAGGGTGAGGACAGACTGGTACCCAGTAAGCTAACACGGGGATCTTCAAATACAGATGCTACAGCTAATGATTCAATACATACACAGTAGTAAATACACAAGCAAGGAGTATGGTCTTTTCTACAGTAGAAAACTTTAGACTTTTCCCACGTGAGTAACTCAGGTATGGCCATCTGTCCTGAGAATGGCATTTGTCACTTTCACAGTGATTTCTCTGTATCTCTGTATAGATTGTGCTTCCTTTGAACTAATACTAGATTTATGACCAAGCCTGAATTGCAGGCTGCTCTGAGGTCTCAGTGAAATGGCTGTACCAGGGACAGAGAATTTCCCTGACCTCAATTGGTGGCTGCCCTTCTCTATTCCACCTGTCCCCTCTGATACCATCTTGCTCACATGGTAAGGTGAGAGTTTCTTTGAAGTCTTCTTCCACTTGGACTCAGAAGACTGAATGGGGGGATGTTGGTGGGCAGTGGGCACTTGTCTTTTGCTCTGCCTCCTCAAACTTAGGGCAAGATCTGGAAACGTGTTTTCTCTCCTGAATGGATTACATCCAATTGCCTAAGCCATGCCCTAAGAAATGAAGCAATGATCTACCAAACAGGGAGGTAACTCAAACTAAAGAATATATAAACATATATTTTTTAAAAACCTAGAAAGCATATATGTATATATATGTATATATATATATATTGAAAGTAGATTTTAATACAATTTTACAATTTATTCTGATATGGTTTTCCCTCTCCAAACTCCTCTGAGATCCTCCCCACTACTTCACCTACCCAAATCCATATACACCCTTTCTCTCTCTCATTAGGATACAAACAATCATCCAAAGAAATAATAATAATAAAATATAAAATGAAAAACAAACAAACCAGAGTATGAGAAAACAAAAAACAAAAGGAAAAAGAACCAAAGAAAAAAGTTTAAGAAACATGTATAGATGCAGAGATACAGAGAAATCACATAAAAACACAAAACTAGAAACCAAAATATCTATGCAAAGTACCTGCAAAGTTTAAGAGAAAAAAATCCCTGAACAAGTATTATGAGTCTAAAAATATCTTCAAAGATACCATTAGGTATGTTTTGTGTTGGCCATCTACTGCTGGGCATGGGGCATCTGGGCTTAAGTGTGTTTTTTATACACCATGAGACTCCCTTGGAGAAACCTAATTTTTCATTTGTGAGCAGTCATCAATTGGAGATAGTTTCTGGGTTAGGGATAGGGGCTTGTGTTCACCTCCATTCTCAGCTCTGTGACCCCATAGGGCGCAGACCTATGCAGGCTAAAGAGTAGATTAATGTGGGACCTCAGTCTCAAGAGGCAATTGTGCCTTCTCCTGGTCTCTTTGCCTTTGGTCTTGTCATTCTCTCTTCTGGGTATCTTTTCATCATATCTCAGAGAGTCCTGAAGCCTCACCATTCTCCAAGATCTCAGGAATCCATTGTCAAGGTTTACAGGCAGTCTTCTCCTGACAGCACTAAGGACTTTCTCAATGGGGCACAATTATACCCTGAACTTCGCAACAGGTTGAGCCCATATAGGATGCAGAAGTATCATGATTTCCACAAACATTTAGTGAGCAGTATGTTTCTTGGGGGCCACTGTACCCAGGTTATACAAATGAATAAAAAGCATCCCAGAAGGATCATGATAAGCAATAACTAAATAAGCAAAATACAGACACGTCAGATGGTGGTTTCAAACAAAAAGACTAACAAATAAAAATGTAAGAGTGTATGTGGGTGGGGGAATACAAGACTTTGGATAGATATATTCTCCTTTGTGAAGTGTCTTACAAACAAGCTTAGTGTCTTTGTTAGGATTTCTCACTGTAATAAAAACAAAAACAGATAAATAAAAGACACCAAGAGTACCTTAGAGAAGAAATGGTTCACTTCAGCTTACAACTCTTGATTCATAGTCCATCACTGAGGGATAGACCCTGAGATGGGAGCACCTAGGAGAGAACAATCATGAATACAAATACATTAATATGGGGCTGGACCTTACAGGTTTCAAAAAACAACCATACCAGCAGGGATATTGGAATATATTTGGGTGCAGTGGACATTTACCAAGATGTCTGGGTTTCCACAATAAAGAATCGAGCAGGGACACACAGTCAAAGAGAAGATCGTGATTACGGAAGAGAGAAAGACTGAAGCTCAACAGTTCATTGTACAAGGGATTGGTCTTTTATTTTACAAAGTGGGCTTTGTGGACCATTTGTGCATCACAGGCTTTCCTGTACATGCTCCTGTTACAGGGTGCCATGGTATACTGTTCTATTGCTGTGAAAAGACACCATGACCAAGGCAACTTTTATGAAAGAAAACATTTAATTGGGTCTGGCTTACAGTTTCAGAGGTTTGGTCCTTTATCAGGATGGCAGCAAGCATCGTGGCATGCAGGCAGTTGTGGTGCTGGAGATGTAGCTAAGAGTTCTACATCTGGAATTGCAGGTAGCAGGAAAAGAAATGACACTGGGCCTGGTTTGGGTTTTTGAAACTTCAAAGCCACCCCCAGCAGGGCACTTCCTCCAACAAGGCCACACCTCCTAACCCTTCTCCAGTAGTGCCACTCCCTGATGATCAAGCACTCAAATATGAGCCTATGGGGGCCACTCTTATTCAAAACACCACACAGGGAGTTTATTAGGAATCACAGATTCCCTTTAGACATTCTGAGGCACCTATGAACCTGTGCCTGTGGCTCCAGACAGTCCCAGCTAACTTTGACAGGAGTGTTTCCAGCCTTTCTCTCTGCCACAAGGTTCTTTTCATAAGGAAAATTTTCAGCCTTTGTCTCCCACACTTTGCTGGCTTAGCACAACTCAACAGTAAGGGCTGTGGGGAAAGNCTAGCTCAGCTCTGCTCTTTGAAAAATGAAGTCATTGGAAGAGCACAGTCACCTGACTTAGGTCATCTCAGGATCCCTCTGGCTGCTCTTTTGAGCACAGACTAAAAAACAAAGAGTAAAAGAGGGAAGTAAGGAGATGTAATAATTCATGCAGGGCTTTGTCCATCCATTGACTCCTCCTAGGGCTACATTATCCCCATCGGGAGTCTAGTCAAGTCTGTCTTACGGCCTCCAAAGTAGCTGCACATCGCAAATGCTCAGTATTTGTGAATAGAGCTAGAAAAGAAGAGAGATGGTGGTGTAAGAAATGGAGTATCAGCTATAGGAGCAAGGAGTTAAGGAGAGGGACAAATCATTCCACCCAGAGTAAGAAAGACCAAAGAATGAGAGGCTGTGCCAAAGCCATTACTTTAGCAACATGCAACCACTGTGGTGGGTGGCATCAAGTCACCTATATAGGTGGCCTGNATCCCTGATGTCTCTGACTCGCTCACTACCTCATGTTAGTGTTCCTACTCAGGAAGGTAGCTCCATCCGAGAGCTGCTCTCGAGAGCTCTCTCAGGCACAAGGATATTGTTTAGAAACTAAACTATTATGCAGCAGAAACCAAAGACAGCTGTGGAGGGTGGGACATGTCTCTCTTGAGGCTTCAGGGACTGTTCCAGACATAGAATGAACTCTAAGCACTTCAGCAACACAAGAATTGCCCACCTCACTCACTCCCGTTCACTCCTGCATGACGTTTGATCCCCAGTGATGTCCCTCCATTCCTGAGTCCTTTCCAACTGTGTTCTAGTTTCCTGGGCAACCTCATCCCAGGAGTCTGCAAAGACCTCACTCAGAAATAGCACCTCCAACCAACTTCTGTGCACCCTCCAGGCATTCAATCAAACCTCTGCTTTTACCTTCTGTCTATACTATTGTGACAACGGGAAATCCTGTCCTTATTTTATTCTTCCTTCTCTATCTTTACTGCCATGCGGCTTTTATATAATGTGGCCCAGACCCTTTGTGGAAAGCCACGGCTTCTTAGGTAATTTTTTTTTTTAAGTTCATGAGCAAAGCATTTATCAAGAATATACCAGTTTTGGTGAACTTAAGTAAGTGAAATTTGAGGAAAATGGCTAATTCTGGGACCCCTCTTGTACGAGACTGTGATGTTAGAGTTAGTAAATTGTTGGTTTGCAGTTCCCACATCGCTGAGACCTTATTAAACCCCTCTTGGCAGCATGTTTGAGACCCTGGAGTTCAGAGCACATACACTTCATTCACTCTTTCCTTTGATGCATTCGTTCTCAGAACCAAAATTATTTTCTACATTAGAGGATTAGGCCTGAGCTGAGTGAATAACAGAAATATACGGTCAGAAAGTTGCACAGGCATCATTTCCGGGACACATTGAAAGGCTCTGAGGTCAGTCTCTGAGAGTCAGAGCAGTACAACACAGTGCTCAGGGATGCCCCCACTCCTCTGTTTAAACAGCATGGATCTCTCTGTTCTGATGCCATGGGTAAATATTCAAAAGCACTGGCTTTTCTTCTCACTACCATCAATGGTTTGTCTCTCCAGCATCTGTTGGAGTGAAGCCCTTTTCTTGCATATCCCTTTATACTTATGCCTCTCAGAACACAGAGGCTGTTCCTTCCATCCTTTCCTCTCTTGCCTTTGGGCCATAATGTGTATTCCAAGTCAAAGGACAAAAACAACAGGAATTTTTTCAAAAGCTTCTGGCATGAGTAAGTGAAGGACCCTTTTTTCTTAAAATATTGGATATTTAAATTGTTACATTTTGGATTAAAAATTATATATTCCATAATGTGTATATCAGCTCTTTAAAAAGGAAGTATGTTCCTAACTATGTACATGGGGACAAGGAGGCCAGGTTTTCCTAACTTTGAAACTGTCTGCTCATCGAACATACTAGTGGTTTGTTCACCCACAGGTTCTGTCTTTTTACACTGTTGCCATAGTGCCTGTGCTCCACATAAACATCCATTCATTCTGCACCCATTCAACACGAAATTTTCCGTCCAATCTATATTCATCTCACTCTACCAAATGTTTTGCTGACTTTGAAACGTATCGATGAGTAACTGAGGAAGTAATCAACAAGGACCCAAAGTGAAAAGACTAACACCTGTTACTAAATTCAACTACATAACTTTTAATCATTGTTGAGTGGAAAAGAGGTGAAGAAATTCATATTTTAATAAGTGGAAATATATATTTAATCACTAAATATTCAACTGTGATAACCCCCTTTTCAAAATTTAATTAAATTCTCTATTTAGCAAAAGATAAAAACTCCCAACAAAAGCAAGGTGGGTGACTTCCCCAAGCTAAATCAATTGCACCTCCTTTTTTCAACTCTGGTAACAGTCCCTCCAAAATCTCTACAGGAGACATAACTACCAAAGGCTCAATTTATTGTCCTCACTCTTTCATGTATGGCATGTCACATTTATTTAGAAAGCACTTAACTAATAATTAATAAATCAACTGAATTGAGTATTTAAAGACATCCACATTCTCTTAAATTATCAGTTCCCATCCCTAGTGGTAAAGGAAAATCAGAATACATATGTTTGCAGATGTCTGGCCAACCAAAATTCAGAACTATTTATTTCTCTATTCTGAGTATGTACGTATCGATTGTTTTATCATTAGAAAATACATATCCATGGCCCTAAACATACCAACTTACTGCAGAAATTTTGAATAATAAGGAAATCACTGGCTTTACCTCCACTGATAACCATTGTTGATACTTTAATATAATGTGTCCTTTATTTTATTGATAAGTGATCATATAACAAAATGATTCTAGTATATCTATTACTATATTTTCTAGGTTTTTCATGAACTTGTTCTGTGAGTGCATTCTTGTTAGGCTGGGTATCCTTCTAAACCATAATTTTTATAACAGAATTGTGTCCCATCATAAAACTATAAATTGTGTCACTATTCCCCCACTTTGGGGATTATAAATCATCTATTTTTATTATAACACTGAATTAACTTCCATATTCAAAACTTTTTGTTCATAAATACTCAGNGTCACTCCTAATCTATACCTATGGAGGCAAGAGACACAATTACTTTTATGACTTTCCATATATAATATGTTTCAGACGCAACATCAGCTTAGCTGTATGTGAAATGAGAGAATCCGAATTCAGATCTCTTGAATTTTGAAAAACATCAATAATAATCCCAACCTGACTTGGGAGGTTAATTTGCCATAACCTCAACTGAAATCAGTTTCAACAGCAATCCTATCATCTATAGACATTGGGAACTAATTAAATAAACTAATTTATTTTTTTGTACCTTGATGGGGAATTTTATGTACCTGGTAGTGTAGTAAGCATAAGGGTTGGTTGAGATGAATGGCGCACAGTGCACACTGAGACCTCTGGATACTATAAGCTAAACTGCTCTAGGATTTTGACACTGGTTTTGAATGTAGTCAGTGAATTTTCTTCTACAATTTGTTTAGTAGATTTGGGATAAGCACNGGCCTTCCTTTACTCAGTTCTTGTGTGGAGAATGGGTTGGTAAAATATCTCTATTGCTGGAAGCACTTCAGTCTGGTTGAGTGCTGTCATCGTTTGATTTGACAGACCTCCCTCTCCACTGTGAGTCCCAACGAGGAATTTCCCGAGGCTGAGGAAAATGTAACTAGAGAGGAGCGGGACCTGAAAGAGGAGAAAGATGAGAAGGAAGAAGAAATCCCGGAAAATGCAAACACTGAAAAGATTTCCATGGAGACACTGCTCAAAGTGTTTGGAGGAGGAAATGAAGTATTGGATGCTAATAGATTTGCCAGCCACCTAAAGATAGAGAATATTTATGCAGAGGTTGGTTAGACTGTTTACATGGGACTGCTTCAAAAACGTATTGTATTGTAGAGAAATTACGGTGAATTACTTGATTATATGAATACACTTTAAAATAAGTTCAAGATTGCAAAGTAAATTAACTTCACTGTTGTTCTTCTTTAAAGAACTTCATAAAGACTTTCCAGGACCTGGGTGCCAAGAACCTGGAGCCAATTGAAGTTAGTACTCTCTTGAAGCATCCTCATATTCAGGACCTGATTGCAAATTATTTAGACTATAAAATTCCTGTGAGTATGAGTCAAAATTGTCCTAATTTGGGTGGTCCCAGCTCAGGGCAGGCTCTGCATTCCTACTGTGAACTATTCAAGAAGGAGAACAAGCTGGACTTGCCCAGAGCAGTCAGCCTGTAATGCCCACGGGCAGCACACTAATGCACAGTTGAGACAATTCTCAGTATTATGGATTTACATCCTTACTACATGGTGCTACCTTGAGTGTATAGCATAGGGCTGTTGGTAGGTCATAGTTAAAGCTGGGTACATGGACTACTTGGAATATGAATTGTTTTAGTCAAATAATGATGCTTGTCTATAATAGAAATGTGTAGAGCAGTGCGACCTTTAACACCGTTCCTTGTGTTGTGGTGACTCCCCAACCATAACATCATTTTTGTTGCTACTTCATCACTGTCATTTTGCTTCTGTTATGAATTGTAATGTAAATATCTGTGTTTTCTGGTGGTCTTTTTGGTGTTGCAACTCACAGATTGCAGAACCGCTGGTGTTGAGACTAGGACTCTTCTTGCCAAAAAGGACTAACAAAGACTATGTTCTCCATTCACGTATTGGTATAATCACCATGATTTTCAAATCGTGGTATATATTGTCAATGTAGTAATATGAGTGTTTTTAGTTTGCTTTCTGTTGCTGATAAGGCACCCTGACCAAAAGCAACTTGAGGAGNNAAGGGTTTATTTGGTTTAGAGATTACAGTCCATCATCATCAGAGGAAGAAGCAGGAACTCAAGGTAGGAACCTGGAGGCAGGAACAGAACAGAAGCAATAGAGGAATGCTTTTTACTGGTTTGTTCCTTGTGGCTCACTCAGCTTGCCTTTTTATACAACCCACGACTGCCTGCCCCAAGGTGGTATCTGGTTGTCCTGTCTATTAAGTGGAGACAATGATTATTTCTGTGCAAAATGTTTTGGTAAAGATTAGCTGGCATCATGCACAGAAAACATGTAATGGCTGCTATGAATTTTGTTCAATATTGAGCTCCTACCATTGAATTCAGTAGCAGAAGCTCCAGTTGGGGGCAGGGGGGATGAGTAATAAATTTGACTGCTGCCCATGAAAATTCCAGTTAGGTTTACAATATACTTTTTACATGTAAGAATTGCAAAAGAATGACATAATGTAAACAAACCAAGTATGGAATTGTAGGTATTCAAACTGTAACTTGTGTGTATTAGAAGCATAGAAGAAATAAGCTACACAGGAAGTAGAGATAATTGGGGTTTGGGAAGCAAGAGGAAGAAAAGTCTGTATATGTTTTCCTACTGGGATAAGGTGATGAGGGCATCCTAGGTGGAAGGCAGGCTTG
>LZPO01077761.1:0-13495 GCA_001675575.1 Neotoma lepida
TAAAATATTTGCCAAGGTTAAATTTTTAATTGATGTACCATTAGAATCTATCTTTGTTTTCTTATTATGTGGTTCTGCAGGTCTTTAATCCTAGCACCCAAGATGCAGAAAAATCTGTTAGAGGACCTAAGTTCAATTATTAGAACACATGTCAGGTGGCTCAACTGCCTGTAACTCCAGCCCCAGGGGTCCCCAATATCTATGGCCTCTGAGGGCATCTGCATTCATATGCACAAACCCACATGCAGACACACACACACACACACAATTAAAATAATGAAAGTAAGTCTTAAGAAAATCTAATGGGAAATAAGAAAATTATCTGATTTTATGAAGTGCCTTTGTTCTGTGCACCAGATTTTTGAGACTGCTCAGTTTAGTCCGAAGTGCTGTTCAGCTAACCATGATCCAAGGACAAAATCATGCCTGTTACAAATAAAAATTTTAGAACATAATCAGTCCCATCTATGTATTTATCAATGTATGGCTGCTTTTGCACTACAAGGATAAATTGAGTGTCCCCCGTAGAACTACGTAGCTCTTAAAGCCTCAGCTATCCAGAAAGTGATTCTGTACAGGAGCAGTTTCCCATCCCTATGTGCATAGCGATAGTTTCACTGAGGAAAAAGTAGTGACTAGGTTTGCATCGAGGTGTGTGACTTGTATGAAGGGGAATGCTATGTGTAACGCACCAGTGTGAACCAACATTAACCATTTATGTCCCTATGATACCTGTGAATTCTTTCTTCTCTTGCATTTTATCAGCAGCTATTAACATTTCTTCATAGCATCCATAGAACTGTGCTTGGTGCTGAGTTTTTAGCAGTGNAGGGAAAGGAAAACATCGACGTTTAGTTTAGCTTGATTTACTCTGTGTATGATTAAGCAGCTCAGTCTTATCAAGAAGCCATGAACAGTGTCAGTGGCTGCTTAGGAAAGCCACTCACACAGTATGGTGTTGGACCATTTCTTCAGAGTAATTTAGGATGCACACTTTATTATAGTTTTCTTTGTCCCACCTCAAAATCTTATTTTTGTGGTGGGTGAAGCCTAGAAGAATTCATTAGACCTGGATCAAATGCAGGGCCTTTGCATACTAGGCAAGTTCTCTATTACTAGGCTGCACCACAGGCTATAAGTCTGGACTTTAAATTTAGCTCTTTGCTCTGTGTGATAGTATATGCCTATAACCCAGCAATTTGCAAAGATGACAGAAGATGATCCTATGGTCAAGATCAGTCTGGGCACTATAGAGACCCAATTCCAACACACACACACACACACACACACACACACACACACACACACACACACACACACACACACACGTGCACACGTGCACACACACACACGGGCACACGGACACATGGACACATATACATAAAATAAACTCTTATTCACAAAGAAGCTTGAATAATCCTCTGAATATACAGTAAATATTTTTGCTACTTTTATGAAATTCTTCCCTGTCTACCTTCACATTAAACTGATAATGTAATATAAAATGTTTTATGTCTTAGAAAAGAGTATGTGGAGGTGTGGAGAGTCTAAAGAAACTGGATGTGTAGATTTTAATTATAAAAAATTTGTTTGCCTTTTTGTGANTTTAAATATGGTGGAGAGAATGCTATTTTTATGTAGCATTTGCAAGCAGTGTTTGTTTGTTTGTTTGTTTATTTATTTTTTATTTATTTTCCCTAGACACAGATTTTATAGAATATATTCAGAGTGGTCAGAGAGAAGAGGCAGGCATTGTTCAGTTTATATTTTTCTGTACTTCAGTGCCTTTTGATTTGAAACAGATCTTAAAACTGCTTTGCAAAGAAAATAATTGCTTTAAGGAGAGGCCTTGTGTCTACTTTCCGATAAAAGCCAGTCCTCTGCCTCCTTTTTAAAGGAAATGCTGACTGAAGAAATTGTGGAGTGTTTTTATTTTTCTAATTTTAAATGGAGTAAAACTAGATTTGCCATGATGATATATTAAAAAACCAACAAACTACTAAATGGAATTGTGAGATGGCAAAGAAAAACTTGTTTCAAGTTGGCTCTTGTAATTTCAACTTTTAATTTTAGTTTTTCACACATATATTTTCATTTTCTTTGTGGGGATTTTCTTTATTGATTAAAAGTTAAAAGGTATTTATTTCCCATAAAATTTATACAAAATTATTTAAATGCTGCTATATTCATTTTTTTAAAATGTTAACAGTTATTTTTAAAATGAACAACCTGTGCTCCAAGGCTGTTCATATGAATATCTGATAGAGTTAGAGATAGGTATGAATTATTCAGCTAAGGAGGTGAACAATTTGTAGTATGCTAAAACTTCTGTTGAAGTTCTTGTAACCAAATTTTCTGTATATGAAAGTACTCATTTAAAAGCATTTTAAGTACATTCTTCCATGTAGTATTATAATGAAGCTTACCTTTTGCTTTTTGCAGTGATTTTTGGTCTCAGTATTACAAATTTATATTGTAGTTCTTAATGAGGAACCGATGTATAAAGAAGTAAGTTGCAGAATTGGATGGCTTTTGCTTTTGCAGTTACATCAGGATATATGCAGCAGCTATAAAAAGCCAAAGAAACTCAATTGCAATTTTATTGTTCAGTTTGATAGATTTCCTGCCACCTTTGTAGCAGGGAAGCTGTTTGTCATTGTGTGCTGTTCCACCAACAGCGGAACTAGGTTTTATAAGCAGTAATAGGCTTCTAGCAACTGCTCTGGGCTGCTTACGGTGGACTGAGGGTTTCAGATGGGTGCCCAGCAACCTGTGTATGTTCATTGTTGTCTATGTTTTCACTGTTAAAAAGTTTCCCTCTTTTTAGAAAAAGATGAATTGTAATACAGTTAAATAATAATGTTTTCATTTGGTATACTGTAATGCTTCTTTAGTTACACTTTAAATTAAATTATTCCAACTTATTAAATATGAGAATGACCTAAAAATACTTTTTTCATATAAAGAAATAGAGCTTCAATCCTTAGATAATGCATTTTCTATATCTGTATTGGCAAAAGATGTAAAATAATAAACAAGTAAATATTAATTGCACTTGAATTAGAAACAAAGTGAATTAGATTGTGCTCAACTGGATGAATTTGAGTAAAATACTTAAAGATCTTAGATTATTAGAGTATGTTACCTACTGCTAGCAATTAATTGTTCATTTCAGTCATGTTATAGACAAAAGGGTAGAATAAGATTAAAAACCACCGATTAAGAAATTTCAAGAGCCAAAGAGATGGCTTAGTGGGTAAAAGGATATATTACCTAACCTGATAAGCTTGAGTTTGATCCTTGGATTCATAGCTAGGAGAGAACTCACCTCCACATGTGCTGTGGAGCATGAACACACGTGCACTCATACATAAATAAAATGTAATTAAAAAAATAAAAAAAGCAATGTTAAAACTTACAAATATTTAATTTCACAGATTTGCATTTTATGTGTGATTGATGAAATATCCTTGTCTTAAAAATCTTTTAATAAAAATACCTTTTGCTATTTCTTTTAATATTTGGAAGTAATAGAAAAATTTATATATATACCTAACTCCTAAGCCACTCAATGTCTAAATATCTAAATATGACTTAATATTAGTATTTGGATAAGATCCTAAGGTCCACTAATCCATATGTGTAAATATACAAACACATGTAATTATTTTCTTCCAAAAATTTGGTTATATTTATGCTCTTTTATGATCTATTTCCATTTAATGACACTACCACTTGGCATTTTAATGGTTACATAGTATTTCGTGTATGTACTGTTGTACTATAAAAAGGAAAAGTTGGCTTTGGCATTTATGTAACATATGAATGTAACCAGAACACATACCATCCTCGGAGTGGTTGTATTAATGATTCAGATTTACTTCTCTTATATTCTNGCATTCTACAGAATTTTATTTGCAAGAGCTGTTAGAAGTGATCACTAAATCAAAAACTATTAATTTATATTGTAATGTGTTACATAAATGTTATACTTTCTTATTGTTGAGCAGTGATGTGCTGATCATGTGTGTGCATTCTTCATATTTATCTTTCATATGATGCATTTTTGTAGACTTTCCACAAGTAGTTTCTGTATTTTAGAATGTTTATCATGCATTTTAGAATGTTTTAGTAGTTACACTAAACTCCTCCCTAAAAATTTTTAGTAGTTTATATGTCAGATTTGCGTGTAAGCATGTGATTAGATTTTTCAAGGAAATAAAATTGGTCAGATGAGATCATTCTTGGGCCATGGGGCCTACTCTTTAGTAAGTTTCCATTGAAGAAAACTAATCTTCTTCTTTGTGAGCGGTTGTTATTTAGAGATAGCTCTGGGTTAGGGATGAGGCTTGTGTCCACTTTTCTTCTCAGCACTGGGAACCTGCCCAGCACAGACCCATGCAGGTGTGTGCATACTGGGAACCAGCACAGACCCATGCAGGTGTGTGCATACTGGGAACCAGCACAGACCCATGCAGGTCTGTGCATACTGGGAACCAGCACAGACCCATGCAGGTCTGTGCATACTGGGAACGTCTCTGTGAGTTCATATTGTGTGTTGGTCCTGCTGTGTTTAGAGGGCCTTGTTTCCTCAGTGTCCTCCACTCGTCCAGGCTCTTACAGTCTTTCCACTTCCTCTTTATATAGTTCCCTGAGTCCTGAGGTGTTGTAGGAGTCTAGCAGAGTCACTGTATCAAGGGTAAACATTAGAACAGAATAGTTGTTTTCTAGAAGTACTTTAACCATGAAGGAATCTTGGTGGAAATCAGTGATTGTTCCTTGTGATTTATAGAGTTTTTTTCTCTGAAGCAGCTTTACAACCTTTGCATGACTTTAGTCATAAGACACTCCTGGCACACCTAGAGCTCGTGGACTATTGGGTACTGCAAACAGTATGCAATAAATACTAAAGTGGTATGAATGTGATACTTTCCTTCAGAAAAACATATAGATTAGATCAGGGACTTTGGTATGAGGAACTTGTTTACCCAAAAAACAACTTTGTGTAACAATCAATAAATATGCCTTTGAACAGCTGTTTGAGGGTCAGTCCATCAGTAGCTGGACATTCCTGCTGCCACACAGACCTAAAATTCATCTTGGAGTGACCTCTTTCTTTGACCGACCCACACAACACAGAATACCTATCATTTGGTGCCCAACAACACAGAACACTTGACACTGAGGGGAGGGGTTTGATGAAGACATCTCATTTAGGACTGAGTGTTCCAATAGCTCTCATTCTCAGCACATTGTCCAGTTGTGGTCCTGTATATTAATTACCATCTACTGCAGGAGGAAGCTCTTCTGATGATGGCCGAGTGAGACCTGATCTATGGGTATAGCAGAATGTCATTAGGAGTCCTTATGTGGCTATGTTCCTTTAGCAGAACAATAGTGTTTGATTTTCTTCAGGTTCGTGGCCTGTCTAGTCTCAGATTCTTGAGCAGTGTCAGGCATGGGTTCCATCTTATGGAGTGGGCCCTAAATCCAACAAGACAGTGGTTACTTCCACAGTTTCTGTGCCACCACACCAACATATTCTGCAGGTGGGTTATCACTGTAGATTGCTGGATTTGTAGCTGGGTTGGTGTTTACCTTTCTCTTCTGGTAGCGTGCAGAGTACCTTCTAGTTCCCTGAACAAAGGCTCTAGGTCACCAGTTTTACTTCTCCATGCTCAATGAGTTTTGTAGGTATTGTCTTCAGTAATAGGGCCTTACTATCAGTTTGTGAAGGAGAGCCAGTAGGGAGGGCCTTGGCATTAGCCTGAGTTTTTGGGTGTTTCCCTTTGGCCAACAATTCAATTTGATATAACTCATTCCTGACATTGGAGATTTTATTTGGTGGCAAAAGAAGCCTACTTGGGGCTTTGTCTCCTCCATTATTTGGTGATTCCCTTTAGATTTTTTTCATATATGTATGTATTTTAAGAAACTTCTACTGTGGTAGGTTTCCATATGACCCCTCAAATGGTAAAATATACTTTGAACTCCCAATTCTCCTGCCTCTGTCTCACTAATGCTGGTATTATGAATTTGTGCTATCACAGTCTGGCTACTGTATTATTTTGTCATAATTTGCCTTAACTTGATAGAATGAAGATAATAGAGTTGCTCTTAAGTATTTGTCAGTGACACTAAATGCTTACAGTAATGTGCACGAACCATCAGTATGTTAGCTTTGCTTACTAACTTAAAGGAAAGATGCGTGCAGAGTCACCTAGGAAAATGAGCCTAATTCAGTGTAGTGTAAAGGATATTGTTGATGGTGAACAATTACTACTTAGGAATTATGATACTTTATGGAAATTTGAGCACTACGCTTACCTTGTTTTAAGTAAATTCTAGAATATTTCTATGTATTAGCATATTTAATACAGATACTAAAGATCTTAGGGTTTCTCTTTACATTATATATTCCTATTAATAAGGAAATGTTGCTTAAAACATTTTATGAAAGGAGAAAGTTTGTTTTATATTTACTGTGCTTGCTTACTAACAATTATGGTGAACTTCCCGAGTAAGAACTGCAGATTTGTGAGAAAACTCCTGTAGGGGAGAAAAATCATTCCTTCCCATCCGTTTTACCTTACTGGCCAGGCCATCGGCAATTAGACTGACAAAAGATAAATAAGACAAATACATACCAATTCATTTAAAATAAATTTAAACCCTTCCTAAGGATATGAATAATTAGGAAAACCATTAAGTTTGCTATTCTTATGCTATGGTAGACAAAGAGGGACCATTGTGGAAAGATATGATAAAGATGAAGAGGCAGGAGCTGCAAGTAAAGTGGCCAACTGTGAGAATTTAGATCCCTCCCAGTATCAGCTCTTTATGGGAATCAGGTTATTCCTCCCCTCCCATTACTGGGAGGATGTCTCTTGGGGCATGTCTTGAGTTTCACGACTTGTTTCTTAAGACATGGGAACATAAGTTCAGAGGTCCTTCCGACATTTCTCAGTTCCTCAGCTTAAAATGCATAAGACGCTTCAAGCACTGTGTTTTCTGATACAGCACTCGGAACTGTGTCAACTACAAGCAAACAAATACATCTTTGTTAACAACAACAACAAAGTCAAGCACAGTTCTTCTATAACCCAACGTCAAAACGCCAATAATAAATTAGGAAGAACTGCTTAAAACTAAAGATTAGTATTCACAACTAGTAACTGATAGAAAAGACAATACAATATAATTATGTTCAAGGGATTTGATCAAGCATCTCACAGAAAACTATGTAAAAATTATTTTAGATTTATAAAAAGATTCTGGATCAACTTATTATAAGAAGACTTTAATACTATTTTGAGCTAATTGGTCAAGAATAATTAGGTGAAAAATTTTAGGAATATTGGTTAACATTTGGTATATTTGAATAAAAAAAGCAGGATTTTTTCTATAACAATTTTTATATAACAATTTATACCTGTGTGAATGCAAAACAATACTCTGAAATGACAAATGATAAATTAATAGTTGATTAATTACTTGATTGTTGGTAGAATTTTTGCTTTTGAAGTTGAGTGTGGTAGAAAGATGTTTTTATGCTATATACTTTTTGTATCTGAGCCATGTGAATTTATCTATTCCAAAATCTTTTGGGTCATTGTGTGAGTGAATGAATGTTACAGTGCTTATGGCATATGTCACTTGATTTTCTTATGGGGTACTTTCCCTTTGTTGTTAAGCTTGTAATGTTATTTTTATAATACATTCTCTTTAATAGTTTCCCTGAAATAGCATATGCCTTATATTTCATATCTCATCAGAAAACTCTACTAGAGAGAAATTAGTTTTGAGTATAGATTTGAATAAATGCTTTGTGTAAGACAAATCAGTAAGTATTTATAATTTTCTTTTACTATTATATCTTCCACCACGTATGATTGTTGAATGCTGTTCTATCAGTCTCTAAAAGATCTTGTCTGTGATAGTAATCTTTTGGCTGATATACATTGATATCTCATAGGGAATGATTCAGTTTCCTTGAAAACATGTCTTATTTATCTGTTATGGAAACATTGTTAACCCAAGAACGAGAAACCAGGATGTCATATTCAGCGACTGTTGCACAACATAACACAGTGAAAAGATGCATTTGTTTAAAGCAAAACCAATTGCTATACATGCCTGCCAGTTTTTAAAAAGTTTAAATTTTTATGAGTTAAACATTCTTAATATATGAAATAAAAAGATAACAATAGTGTCTTGATTAGTTTCTCTTTTATCTCCTAGTGAGTAAATTTGAGTGCCAACTAAGTTGCAAGCAGTGGCCAAAAAGTCTTGTAGTTAATAGCACATAAGTGCCTTTAGCTGGGAGTTTATAGAAGTGCTTTCCAAACATTACAAACAGCTATAGATTAGCAATCAAATGATTGTGAAGATTAATGACTAGTCTTTTAGCTGGGTAATTTAGAACAATATCTAGTAATTAATTGTGAATTATCAGTTTTAAGTCACAAATACCTTTAGAAAAAGAGCATAAAAAGATAACAACGGTGGTAATTGTTTAATTACCACTTAGCTTTTAGACTGTTAGAATAAATTAAGGAGAAATTAGTAAACCAACTGAATTTAGAATTTTAAAAGCATTTCAAATCCTGAAAGTAAATGCTATTCAACCTGTGGTGGTTTTTTTCCCCTTAATTACTCACTCTAATCCAGCATGACAGTAGGGTGATTATATATTTTTTTTTACATGCTTGATGTTTCAAAATTTTTTGGTCTTATGTTCTCTCTTATAAGACTTCAGCTTTTGTATTGCACAGAAAGAGTGTGAAGCAAAAGAAGGAGACACCATTTGTAACCAGTTCAAACTTTGAAAGTAGTGGTTGAACTTTGGAGGAACGTTTGGCTTTTTTCTCCATTATCAAAATAACTTGTATCCATTAGCTAAGTATAAATAAGATTTTGTTTTTTATAGCTATATTTAGAGCTGCTATAATATCAACGATAATTAATTTATTTAAAATTGTCTTCTTAGGACAAATGATAGAGAAATGGGTTTTCATGGCGTGAAAGCTGTGTATTATCCAGCTCTTTCCAATGGGTGCATACTTAGATCCTGGTATAATAGAGAGAGACTAGAAGAATAAGGAATTCTTTTCTCATATATCTTTATGAGTAATTATGTTTGTGTCGTTTTATGGTATGCCACCTGTTGTCATTAAAATTATTTTATCAAAATGAGGAATTATAAGTAGCATAAGTTTTATCATAATTAGCTATACATTTATGAAATTATTGAAAGAATTTTAATTTTATGTTCTATAAGTGGTGCTCATTAAAAATATAGCTCTTAACTGATTATATGTATTTCTTGTAGGTTACTTTTGAAATGCACAAAGAAAATCTTGCCAATATATTTAGGGAACAGCAGGGAAACGGTGATGAAGGATTAGGGCCGTGTTCTTCAAATCTGGTTCCAGAAGTTACTGGTGTTACCAGGGATGTTGATGTTTCAGTCAGGCCGCAGCACTCCGATCTGAAGGATTCTCCTAACTCTCCTCATTTCACTAGAAATAGTGATGAGAACTCAAGTATTGGAAAGGCAAGTTCAGTAGATTCTGCATCCAAAATTGAGCTGCAAACACCTGATCTGTCTAATGACGAAAAGAAGATGGAGCAAGAAAACCAAGAGTTACTGGATCAAGCCGCTTTGGAAGAAACAGCAACAAATGAGGCAAGGGATGCATGTGATTTAGAAGCATCTTCTGATGCAGTAGACTCTGTGACTCTTGTCTCTAACTCTTTTGAACTACCTGGCAAAGATACAATGACCATCAGTGAAATAAGTGCTTCCATAAGTTCTCCCTCAGAACAAGATGCTACAGAGATGCCAGAATTACTGGAAAAATCTGGAGTAGAGGAAGAAGAAGATGATGATTATGTCGAACTGAAGGTAGAAGGCAGCCCTACCGAGGAAGCCAGTTTGCCTACAGAGCTCCAAGGTAATAGTTTGTCTGTAGCTGCCTCTGAAGCCAGAGAAAGGCAAGACATGTGTGGTAATGACTGTGAAGTTCAAGAGGAAGCACCTATTACTAAGATTCAAAATGATACCGAAACTGGAGATTCTAAAGATTCTAGGTTCCCAACTATGGCCACATCAGGGTCTTTAGCTACCTTACCAGAAGCTCCTGTTTCCCAAACAACTGTACAGTCAGACGTCGATGAGATGCTGGATGAAGGGATGAAAGCAACTAGTGCTAGAGAGACTGAATCAGTTAGTGATAGTGCTGATAATGTCTCTGAGGCTCCTGCTACTTCTGAGCAAAAGATTGCTAAGCTAGATGTTTCCAGTGTTGCTTCAGATACTGAAAGGTTTGAATTGAAGGCCAGTACAAGCATGGAAGCACCGCAGCCTCAACAGCTTGGGCTTGAGGTAATTATAGATATTGTCTTAAAAAAATTTAAAAAAATGTATGCATGTTTTGCTTATATGTTTGTTTGTATATACTGTGTGTACCTGTATTGTCTCTTTGGTATGAGTTTGCACTGAGTTAAAAATAGCAAGTGCGCGTACTTGTATTTGACCAGTATAATATTACTAACAATTATGTAAGTGTATATTATCAAATGGTTATATAATATTTGACAATTAGTCTGAATTTATGAGTATTTACTCATTCATTCATTTTTGTGGTGCTGAGGATTGAATCCAGGGTTTTATGCATGCTATGTAAATTCTCTTCCACTGATTATACTCTCAGCCCCAATGTGAGTTCATTAAATGGCAGTTTTTCTTATTATTTTAACACAGCATCACCAAATATTACCACTTTCAAACTTCAAAATTGGCATAAGTTTAGTTTATAAAGCAACTATAGGAAATACTTGTTTTTCATTCTTCAACTAAATCAGTTCTAGTGTATTCCTTTTCCACTTAAATCTGGGTCTGTGTATTTACTATTACATGAGTCTGGTTTCAAATTTAAGGATCTGTTTGTACTACGAGAAGAGTCTGTGTGATTGAGAGGCTCAGCTTTCTTTTTTATCAGTGTTTCACAGTGACAGTGGTACATGTGGTTGGTTGCATATTATTGCTTTTTTCCCTTTTTTCTTAACTTCTGTCCCTCATTTCCTCCCTTTCTTTTGGTTGTTGTTTTGTCTGCTCTTCATTATGGTGACTTTTGTTAATTCTTATTTTAACTAATGAAGAATAATTTAGTTACTGTCTAGATCATAAATACTGTTGTCTTTGCTAATATTCAAAGGTAAAAACTGCTTGATTGCTTTGTGAAATGCTACACAGTGGCAATGTCTGCAATAACATGGCTCCACGATAATTGCTGTTGAATTGTGGTACTAGTATTATTGATGACTTTTCTTTAACTGTATGGTAAGACCACTCATTAATAAGTTTCTTCTGATTTTACTTTGTAGTGTCTTAGAATTTGAATATTTGTTAGATGCATTTCATGGAAGTTACTGAATTCTTTGCTAATGTCTTCTTTTGAAGTTAAACTTACTTTATTCTTAAACTTGTCTTATTAGATATCAAGGCAACAGGAACAGCCAGGGCAAGCAACAGCACCAGATGCTGTTGACCAACAAAGGAGGGACTCCAGATCGACCATGTTTCGCATTCCTGAGTTCAAGTGGTCTCAGATGCATCAGCGGTTGCTCACTGATCTCTTATTTTCCATAGAAACAGATATACAGATGTGGAGAAGGTGTGTTCATGTGTTCACTAGAGATGACATATATAAATCTTAGTCTCTCTTTTCAATGAAATTTATGTAAACATTTTACATTACTCCAGACATTTGATTGAAAAAGTAAAATATAAATTATTCTATGTTAGTATTTTATTACATTAACTTTTACTCTCCATTCTATGCATAGAATCCCGATTTGGACTACAAAACCATAAAAATCCAAGATTTCCCTTATTAAAAATTGCTTAAGGTTTGCTATAGCATTTTTTTCTAGCCTAGAATTAACTAGAAGATAGTATTCCAAGTGGGCTTATTATTTTAAATGCCAAAACTTAGTGGAAATTCATGTACAACATTGTTCATATGTTTAGCATAAGAAATCTATTTATTTTCCATTGTGTGATTTAAAATTTTAAAATAATCCAATTTGTTGAGTTTTGTTTGTATGTGACTCTTACCACATTGAAAAAAACTTTATACCATTATGTAAGAAAGCAGTCATAAAAATTCATTTTTAAAAGCAAATGCAGTGCCATTTGCCTCCTAATTTTTGCTGTGACTTCCCAATCAACTGTTTAAATCAAATATATGATGACTAGTACCTATGCTTTAGCAAAGCTATGTCTTGGACATAGACAGTAACTGCTGATGAAGAGTGCTTTACTTGTTCTGAGGAAGTGTGCACCCCTAATAGCTGCTACATTTCCAGAGTGATTCAAAGCGTCTTCTTTTCTGCGTCTCCTTAAGCAGGCAAACTGTGATTTCCTTTCTTTAGCTTCATCTGTAAACATAATTTATCTTTGGACAGCCATTCAACAAAGACAGTTATGGACTTCGTGAATAGCAGTGATAATGTCATCTTTGTACACAACACAATTCATCTCATCTCCCAAGTGATGGACAATATGGTCATGGCTTGTGGGGGAATACTGCCATTGCTTTCAGCTGCTACATCAGCCACAGTAAGGACTTAACTACTACATACAATTGGTGTGAAATCAGGAATGCAGTGCATCCTTATTGATTGGAGCTTTGTGCAGTGGTTGATTGTACATCATAACTGCTGTGATAAAAAATGCATCATTATATTTATCTGAAACGATCTTAGGATGTGCTGCAGGAATGAAAAACCTATAAAGAATATTAATTTATTAGGCATGAATTAGCTCATGAAGGATATGATGAAAATATTCTCATTGTTCTTTTTTTTTAAGATCAAAGAGCAAATCAGTCTATTGTTCTAGATCTCCAGAAAGCCTGACCTTGAAAAAACTAGAAATTTGAGGAATGCATCTGATAAATGTGAATGTAGATATAATTCCCAAACTTTATACTTTTCAGCATGAGCTGGAGAATATTGAACCTACTCAAGGCCTTTCAATAGAAACCTCAGTGACATTTTTGCAGAGACTAATCAGCCTTGTGGATGTGCTTATATTTGCAAGTTCTCTTGGTTTCACTGAAATTGAAACTGAAAAGAATATGTCATCTGGAGGAATTCTGCGTCAGTGTCTCCGACTGGGTAAGCTGTTAAAAGCCGTCAGTTAAGAATTATATTTAACATTTTCTGTCATCCACACTGATGGATAAGTACAATTTTTCTTATTTTGGGGAGAAGGTTTATGATTGCCATGTTGCTCTATGTCTGTGTTTTGGTGTGCATAGTAGTAGCTAGCAAGTTTGGCCATGGGCTGGGCATAATCGACATGCCACTTAGGTGATTCTGACTAACATTCACCCTTCTCTGTTAAATTAGTGCTTTTCAAAATTTATAAATCATCAGATCTTCTTAGCATGTCTATTTATCTTGGGTGAAGCCCAAATTTGTCTTC
>LZPO01077763.1:3343-13462 GCA_001675575.1 Neotoma lepida
AAAATCAGGAGTGCATCATAAGCAAAGCAGCATTCCTAGCTTTCAGAAAACAAGTCAGGTTAGCATCTGTTGACATCAGGGAGTGAATGATCACCAGGATCCAGCAAGATGATGTAGGAAAAGGAACATGGTCCAGGAATGACTGGGAGCAGAGTGAGTGACAGGAAATGGAGTGAAACACAGACCAAGATNGACTGAAGTTTCTAGCATGAGCTAGAGAGATGTCACAATACAAGCTTCGGGATAAATAATGGAAAGAAGAGTTAAGAGGAAAAGGAGCAGGTGGTAAATCCATGGTAACCAGATGTTATGAAGTTAACCAGTGTGGTGAGTCAGACAAAGAAGAATTGATGGCATATTAAACTATAGGAAGGAAGAACAAACATTACTTATTTCTATAGCACATCCAAGGAGCAACACAAATAAATTCTAAAATTCTTTGTGCAAAGCCATGGGCGATTGTGACAATTTTCAGACATGCACAATATCCCCAGGAGCTATAGCTACAGATAGCTTGTCAAGGGTGTCCTACTCTGCAANGATTTCTCCCTTGTTCTCAACAGCNCATCCCCAATTCAGCTGGACATGACTTCAGTAGGCAAGTGAGTGTCAGTACAGCTCGGCAACCAGNAAAAACTCCCCTCGGAAAATGTGTCTGCTTCCCCCTAGCAGAGTAACACCCCAGCATCTATCCTCCTGTGGGTAAGTTGAATTGAGGCAATTCCTGGNCAAAAGTGGGCTATACTAGACCAACTTAAGTCTGTATTGAGATCAAGCACAGTGAGTATAAAACTTTCCTTGAACTGACCTATCAGGAAACCCTCTATTTACCACCTCATATCTTTGCATGATGGAGGGGGAGGTACATGTGCTTAAAAATATGGGACATGTGACCCACACATACACAGATCACCCAAAGTTAGATAACAGTCCATCTGCCAATCAGGATAAGGATCCACCACCTTCCTGTTCCTGGGAATTGGCTTCTTCCTCCACCTAAATCATTTAAAGAACCTTAAAACAGAGGGAGCACTTGAGTCTCATCCCTGTTTCCATGGAGTATATGCTATGCCTGAACTCTTACTCTTAATAAATCTATATTATCACTACTTATAGCAGGTTTTCTCAGACTGCCATCCCCCAAATCATGACATGGAGACCCATTATTGGTTATTAATGCTCAGTCTTACCTTATGCTTGTCCCATTAGCTCTTATAACTTATTTTAGCCTGTTTTTCTTCAACTATGTTTTGTCTTGGGGCTTTTTATCTTTTTTCCTTCTATATGTCCTACTCCATGTCTGGCTGGCTGGTGGCTGTGGCTGTGTCTCCCACTCTTTTTCCCTCGTTCTTTCCTCCTTCTTCTCTCTCAAGCCTAGATTTCTCCTCCAACTTATTCTCTCTGCCTGTCAGCCCTGCCCATCCCTCTTCTGCCTAGCTTGTGGCCACTCAGCTTTTTATTAGACCAGCCAGGCACCTTAGGTAGGCAAGGTGAAAAAGCAACACATCTTTACATCATTAAACAAATGTAGCATAAATGAATGTAACACATGTTTACATAGTTAAAGTAATAGTCTACAACACTACTAATATTACACAAGAAACCTTCACATTGCCTCATGGGACACCCTAACACCTGCTTTGGTAACAGTGTTTTTACTTCCTTCAGAAAATCCAAAGAAAGAACAAGGAGAGGCAGGGACTAGGGCAGACCTTTTAGCTTTTCCCCTGACATTAGAAATTTGTTTCTTTTTTNCCTCCTAGGGAGCTGTGAGAATTTATTAAAATTTGAAGCCCCNCTTTTGATGGTTTTACAGGAAAACAAAAGCAAAACAAGTTCCAAAGCCATATTCAAAAGTCAGATTCCTGAAATCAGGCTGNACTGTTTTCAGNCACCTCTTGCCTGGTGCCTAGGTGCATTGGGATAAACTCCTGTTGGGAAATGTTCCTTGCCTCTCCAAGGATGAATAGAGGAGGGATTTCCTTTGGAGAATCTGTAGCTTCAGGACACTTGCAGCTGAGTGGGATTCCCACTGAAGCTTACAGCATTTGGATCAGTACAAAGAACAATCATTAGGAGTCATATTCATAAAATTGAAGCCACTTAATCAGCAGCGATCCAGTGTGTGCAATTAATTACTGTGATTGCAAGGCTGAGAATCACTGTGATGCATACTAATGACTGGCCTTGGTAATTGATGCCTCTGGATGGTTCCAACATGACATAGCGTTCCATCTACACCTGCTCCTGCAGGGAGGGGCTCTGGTGCTAATGAGACCCTTCTTCCAAAGGACCTTCAAGATGTTGACAAAGATGCTCTCTGCTTGACTCAAGAAGAACANGTGGATACCTGTTCCCATTGGAGAGCTGAAACAGCTGTCACTGTGGACTATAATTCTCTCTTGTATGTCTGGTTCTCTCCTTTGCAAATTGGCTTAGCAAGCCTTTTCCTACACTTTGCTGGATTTTCCAACAGTCTTGATTTAAAGCCATCAAAAGCCAGCAACATGAACTCTTAAGCAATGATACTAAGCTGCTGCTGACAGCTCTACTCACAGCAAAGGGCAAGATGAGCCCAAGGCTTCCAGATAAGGACAGAAGATTTCCAGTCCTGGCCAAAAGGCTTTATTTCTCTGCTCTTGAGCTTCCCTTGGAATTTCAATCAATGGAAAATGACAAAGTATTGCTCAAGCTTTAGCTTTTTCCAAGCTTCCCTACGNTCTCCTTTGCATCATTGTCTCCTAGATCATCACATCAAAGCTACAGGTCTTCAAGAGTTGAGAAGCGATGCCTCAGTATCTTTATACAAAGTGTGCATATGGGGACATGTTTGTTGACTTGAGGTTTTACATTTCAAAACATTCCCCAGGGTAATCTGAGGCAGATATTGAAGATCCATACATTAATAAATTGTACTGCAATGCAACAAGGGCACCTCCAGGAAAGAAGGCTGAGACCAACAAATAAATGAGTAACACAGCCTCTTCTGCCATAATGATAGAACCCAACAGATAGTTAGCTTCCAAAGCCCCTCCTTGTAAATGCAATTGTGTCAGCTTGTCTTGTGAGTCAGACATGGGGAATAGGTTTTGCCTATTTAAGCTCCTGGGGCTCTTGGACTTTTCCAGCACCATTAGCTTCTCCTTGAGGTAGCTTAATAGGCCCCNTTCTTCCCTTTCCTCTTCCTCTCCCCAAAGTCTGCAGTTTCCAGAGAACAGTGAGGGTGATGCTCAGAAGGCTTCAGTACACACATTCATGCCTCCNTTGTAGAAATCCATTGCTTGATCCTGTTTTTAGAGTTCTATTGTATCAGTGCAGAAGGGACCTTTTGTTTTTGCTCCTCAGATACTGGAATTGACACAGACCCCCTTATGTGCATCAAAAAGCAAATGGCAAGTGCACTCAAAGTGCATCTCCCAGTGAGTGAACTAAATGGATATTTGAACTAACCCACGGGGCAGGACAGAGTCATAGACAAGACATTTTTGCTGAGCTTATGAAATGCAGCCTCAAGTGTGCTGGTCTTAGGCTTTTCAGTTTTTCACCTGACAATTAGGCACTCAGGCCAAAAGTGAGTGCTGCTTATAGAGCCTGAGACTGATGGTACTGAAATCAATTCAGCAGAATTGAGAAGTTGTAGAGAGATTTCACATCTTTCATTTAATCTATCTCCCAGAACCCTGGTACACTTTCACATGAATGGAGGGCTCCATTGAGATGAACATCTCCTGGTTGTCTTGGAGCCATTGCCAAAGGGGAGGCAGCAAACTATTCTCTGAAGAGTTTCCCCTCTACNCAATCACAAATAGCCTTACATTGGAGGCACTATGCTGATAAGATACAGACTGGATGGGTAGGGATCATGAGAAGGAACCAACCAGGTCAATAGCATTAGTGCATAGGACTTTGATTCCCAAGTAGCAGAAGCCATCTGCTGATAGCCAGAGATATAAGTTACTTGGCACATCTCTTCTGGCCAGGGCTCCTTACTCTAAGGACTGCANGACTATGTTTTGGTCCTGATGTCACAGTACCAAAGGGGTACTAAGAGAACCTAACTGATACACAGAATGCACATTGCCACCAAGAGGATTACCCTCTGGTCCAGGTCCTCTACTACTGGCCTTNTTTGGCAAGTCTGTGATGTTTTTTCCTCCTCTAGTTTCTTTGTCTGCANCAGGAACATAAATCCCACCATGTGACTCATATAACTATTTAGATCTCACTTAGGTAGGGATTACCCTATTCCAGACACAGTTCTAAGTCCTATAAAGTCCCCTTGGAGCAGATTAGAAAAAGAAAGTATAGAGAACATATACAACATGGAGAGGATTGTTCACATGACTAGTGTGAAGGAAACTTCCTAGAAAGAACGTCACTTTCCACTGACCTTTTTGCAAGGCCGATTAACTGATTTGAGTTTCAATGATTGTAGAGAGTTTGAATTATTTTGTGCCATCTTTAGGCCTCTTAATAGTCATTTATTGCCGCTTCTAATGTGATTTCACATCTTTGTGACCATTATGTAAAACCTTTGGATGTACAGACACATTCCTCCCAATTACCAACCAAAAGGCTCAGAATGCCATCAGATAGCATCTGAAGCCCGTAACAGACATTTTCCTGCTTTGCTTGAACTTGCCTACCTAATGTTTTCACTGATGTATTTTAAAAGTGTCTGCCCTACTTTGCTTTCTGTTGCTGTGATAAACACCATAACCAAATGCACTTTGGGTAAGAAAGGGTTTATTGGGCCTACAGGTTACAGTTCATTATCCATCATTGAGAGAAGATGGGGCAGAAACTCAAGGCAGGAACCTGGAATAATGCTACTTGCTAGTTTTCCTCCTGCCCATGTTTAGCTAACCTTTTTGTATAGCTGAGGCCCAGGGAATGGCACCACTCACATTGGCTGGACCCACCTATATCAATCATGAATCATGAAAATCTGTCACAGACATGCCTACAGGCCTATCAGTTAGAGGTAATTCTTCAACTGAAGTGCCCTGTAGATTTGTGTCAAGTTGACAAACAATAAACCAGCACAATACCTCAATTTATGATGTTTTTTTTGTTATGTTACCATAAAACTTTGATCAAGCATTACTATGTTAGAACATTGGATTTGGGGTAACCTGAATCCATGATCCTAGGCCATGGTCACTAATATTTGGCCCCAGAATAAGCTTTCTAACTCACTTTGAGGGGACACTTGTGATTTTGCACTGATCCTGGGAGACATGAGTGCAGAATTACTACAAGAATACTTAGCATGTGTTCATCAATTCTACAGCACCAAGTGATAGCTAACATGCATCAAATATTTAAGCCCTTCCTTTAAGCTAAACCAGTAGTTTCTTAACATTTTTGTTTAGAAGTACAAGATAATAATAATAATAATAATAATAATAATAATAATAATAATAAAGTTTTACTTTCTAACTCACAGCAAAATAAAACTTTTACAAATAGTCCTGAAGAGGTTGTTATTGCACAAAAAGCTATCCCTAAAATGTAGACTTAAAACAGCTGTATATCAGTCTTGAGGCAGAGGAAGACCAAGCTCTATAAGTTCTAGGTCAGCCAGGGCTACACAGTGTTACCCTGTCTCAAACAACCCCATCCTCTAAAAAATTAAATAACTGTATTGGGCTTCATCAGTGAGGTTGCTGGGTTAATATTCAGGCAGGGTCTAGCTAGGCAGCTGTTTCTGCTTCTGATGATAGCAGTTGAAGCCACCTAGTGGCCATCAGCTGCCAGGGAAGTTAGCTTGGAGGGTCTTAAGACAATGTTGAGTTTGGTCTTCCTTTCAAAATGGCAACTTCAGGATGGTCTGATTTGCCATACTGTATCTCAGACCATGCATGAGGGACTAACTGGCAAAGTGGACCCTATATTGACTTTCTAACCCAGCCTCNGTANNTAGAGTGCCTNCTGGCATAGNCCAGTGCTCAAGAACAATCATGANACTTTGCATTTTCTGAGAGATGTGAAACAAACCTTACCTCTGGATGGNAGGAAATATCATTCTAAAGGAGGAGATGGGACAGGAAGAGCGCTGGGGCTATTTTTGAAAATGGANCATGCTATAAATATTTCACCTCATTACAGTCAGTGTACTCTGATATTTCTACTTTGTTCTATCTCCTTTTAAAAATGCTGGCCACAAGTCACTACATTAAATTAATGACCCACTCATGAATTTTGTCCAGCATAAAAGGTGAACGATGTGTGCCATATACATATATTGCATATGGATTATCCCGGGGCAAATTAGCACACCCATTACCACCATGCTATACACTAGATACTCAGGACACGTCATACAGTGAATATTTGTGCCCTTTGAACAGCCCCTAACCATAGTTCTCTCCCACCCTCTAACAAGTTTTAGGATATAAATACTTGGATTTGCTCATGTACAGCAAGTCCAGTGTAATTAAACAGGTCACATATATGACACATTCATATTGTCCTCAGCTCAGGTTGTTTCAAAGCAGATATCCTTAGCCATGCTCACTCCTATNCCTGTGTGGACNTATGNATGCTGGCTTCAANCTGCCACTCCTAATGTACCATTTGGCACTCACCTTGNGTTACAGGAGGGCATGATAACATTGCTGTTTGTTTAAGTGAACTACGAACAATCCCTCCCATCCACTCTCTCTCCTCCCTGACCACTTCTCTCTGTGTCAGGTGTAGAGGCTTTCATGAACAGGGAGATTTGGTTCTCCAGTGAGTTGATGGCAATACCCTAAATGAGGTAAATGAGATATGATATACATCATATCTCAAGGTCCAATCCATACATCATATCTCAAGGTCCAATCCTTGGCTAAAAACCAGGGTGATAATTCTGGGCAAGCTGCAAGTGGAAATTGCAAAGACTCTGTTTATCCATCTGGGCCATTCATAGCATTTCAAATGAAGGCTGAGGGAAGCCATCACCCCATAAATCATATTGGATGCAACGTGATGTTTTCTAATTGCTGGGTTTGGGCAAATGTCAGCTCCTAGGACAGAATCTTATTATTAGATTAGAAAAACAACAGCAATGACAGCACACACTCTGCAAGACAAAGTGTCAGCCACTGGGTAAACATTAGACCNAGCCAACCATTTGTCCTGTCCTCTCTTCACCCTGGTACATGTCCACTTTCCTTAAGAGGGTTGTTGGGTGTCACCTGAAAAGAATTCAAAACCACACTGAGTGTGGAGAAGAAACATCANCAACACACCATGAGGTGCTTCTTATGTGTTCTATAGAACANGGTTTGAAACAAGTCCCAGTTTGCACNCAGTGAGATGNGTCCAGCCCTGCATCAGCTCAGCATGTTGCTGTCCATTAGCAGCTGGCCCTTCCATGGTGCCAGACCTCTTGGCCTTCCTGGCCTCTAATCCATCCTTTGCCTCTTTCAGTTGTTTTTTGCTATGTGTACCACAGCAGTTCTTGATCAAATCTTACTCCCCCTGAATTGTTCCCTGCCTCCACTTTCTCTTTGGATCACAGTTAAGTGGAAAAAAAGAGATGCTACACTCTGTACAGGAGCTTTNCTCTAAGACAGCAGTTCTCAACCTATGAGTCATGATCCCTTTGGGGCTCAAACGACCCTTCCATAAGGGCTTCCTAAGACCATGGGGAATATCAGATATTTATATTATGATTCATAGCAGTAGCAAAACTACAGTTATGAAGTAGCAACAAAAATAATTTTGTAGTGGGGGGGTCACCACAACATGAGAAATTGTATTAAAGGGTTGAAGCATTAAGAATGTTGATAACCACTGCTCTAAGGGGTCTTGTGTTGCTGGGGAAATCCCGCTCCTAGAATCATAACTGCCTGATCAATGCCATCTGACATCTTCATCCTTTCAGGTAAATGCTTCGATGCCTCTACTTAGCATGCACCATGTGCAGTGATCCCAAGCATCCCCCAGATCTCCAGTACTGTCACACAGTTGCACCTTTGCCACTCCACTCGGTCCCTTCCTGTAAGTTTGGCGCTATGTCCCATACCTAGCTCTGTCTGCTGCACCTTCACAAGACATCCTACCTGGAAACCCAATGTCACTTCTCCAGTCAGGTACCCTAACAGTGGGGAATACTACCTTCTCCAGAGTTAACCTAAGTAGACTGACCTAAGGAGCTGCAGCAGAGGATGGGAAGAAAGTCAGAACAAGAGAGGCACTAGTATCAGATGGACCATCTGTCCATCCCAGGCAGCCACAACAGCAGTGAAGANCCAGCAGGAATGGCTGNGCCTTGAGGCTGCTTACCTGGAGGAGGANGATGTCTGGACATCTGCTCTTTGGTTCCCAACAGTCATTGGCTGAGGCTTGGAGTCTTACCTGAGGGATGACAATTCTCTAGAACTTCAAGTATCCCCCTGGANTGACCCACTCCCACCAAGTAAAGAGAGGCAGGTTAGGACAGCTGTTGGTCAGACATCTTGGGAGCTAGGTCCAGGAGCTACCAGTACTGGGGATCACCCTTGGATCTCAAAGGAAATCTTCCCTGAGCCATGCTTGGTCTTATAGGCATTCTGCAAACTGGGAAGTCTCATAGTTTCCTCATTAGTCAACTGGGTTCTCATGATGCCCTCTATGTTGNTTTGCCCAGTATTTCATATTTCCCTCTCCTAATTCTATGTTTCTATTTTATTTCCCAGTCANGTCCTTTGGAAAAACAGATGTAAACAATACATTTATGAATGCAGTTGTAGTGTTTGACCACACATAACCAGGGCAAATGGTATTAACTTGAGGACTTGCTTCAAGCAGGATCAGAAATCCTTAATTTATTTAAAAATGTGAGCGTATGCCTGTAGAGAACTTGTTTGGAGTTTCAAAAGGAAAGCCTGAGTCAGAAAGAAAAGAAAAAGAAAGTTAAGATATCAAAGTGACCTCTGCGGGTACTTGGNATGCTCACTGAAGGAAAATAAATAACAAACAGTGAAGTCATAATTGGAGTAAGTTCTGTAACTCTGCTGTATAGTGCAATCCTCCAAGCAAAACAGCTGCCATCTTCATGAGAACAACTTTGCTTAAGAGTCCACNAGGACTGGGCCTGTAGACTGTTGACATCACCTCCTAGAAGTGGGANGTGGGGAGTGGGGAGGGTCATGGAACTGTCACTTAAGCATATGCCATTCCTCCCAACCATCAGGAAGGGGCTAAGCCTAAGAGGANAGTCCTTCATCTATGCAGCTANATGAAATCCATCATCCATGATGGGTGAAAACTTTCCAGTATAACTGCTTTGCTCTTGTCAGTAATCCTTCACCTAGAGTGAGCAACCATTGACAGTTGTTGAGGAATTAAAGTACAATTTAGATTTAACAGAACCAGGGATTCAAGGCCATGTTGCTACAGAGTGCCTTCACTGACTTCCTGTGATGATAGTTCAGGATACAGAAGATCTCCTGGTGACTGAGGGTTGTTTGCATAAAGCCTTTGAGTTCAGCAATAAACTGCTATGCTGTGGGTGGGAGGTGACATCTTGCCAGAGGCATTCCTTGGGCAGGCTGAGACATTCCTCCCAAGGCAGTAAACAAAGTTCTATGTGAACAGAGTTCACGCAGTAAGATTGTGTAGGAAAATCTATTACACACAGGCTACATTCNCCCACGCTTAGTAAACAATCCCAATAAACTCATTGGTTACCAAGAGTGAAGTGTGGTGGAATTGTGCCTTGGTTTGTTGTTAGGACCTTAGGAAGGGAGTAGATGTTGTTCCCATATCCCTTAGGGAAGGAATTTTAGCAACAGACTCCCAGCAACAGCACAGTGCCTGGCACTAAGCCAACTTCCTCATGTGGGTTAATGGGCACTCTGAGCCTGCTCTATATAGTGAAGAGAGTTTCTTTTTCTGATACCTGCTGGCAAACTCCTGAGGCCAGAGAAGCAATAAAATGTACTATGTGCTAGATAGAAATGTTGACAGGCTGTCTCCGACTCTATGATCCAGGCTTTAAGTCTCAAGGACTTAAGAGCTGAAAGTAGCTGTCTGTATTTGTCATGGCTAACTGTCCAAAGTAGAATGACTCAAAACAGTGGTTATTTATTTAATGCACTATTCTACAGTGGGGAGTTTGGAGTGGGCAGTGGGTGGTTCCTTTGA
>LZPO01077765.1:0-13441 GCA_001675575.1 Neotoma lepida
GGTGGAAAGTCTTGCCCCATGTTGGGTGCCATTTGTAGATGAATGTTTTGTCTTGGTCCTGCCAGGCCCCATGCGGTCCTGCAGCCACTTATAAATTAATAACTCAAAAGCTTATATTAATCACAACTGCTTGGCCATTAGCTCAGGCATATTACTGACTAGCTCTTATACTTAAATTCAGCCCATTTCTATTAATCTACATTTTGCCACGTATTCTGTGGCTTTACTGGTCTACAGACATGTTGTTCCCTCCTGGGCAGCCGGCGTCTCCTGACTCAGCCTTCCTCTTCCCAGAAGTCTCCTTGTTTGTTTATCCCGCCTATACTTTCTGCCTGGCTACTGGCCAATCAACATTTTATTTATCAATCAATCAAAACAACACATATTCACAACATACAAAACAATATCTCCATCAGCTTCCAGTACCAGGAATGAGTTATATTTTATTGAATAGTTAGCCAAAGCAGCTCCATAGGGACCCTCCAAAGAACAAGCATTCCCAAAATTATGGGCTCCTCTCTATAAACTGATGATAAGGTCCTATGGCTGAACATGACACCTACACAGCTGGGTGAAAATGCAGAAATCAAGCTGGTACCTACCAAGAGTTTTAATGCCCACTAATTAATGTTCTTAGTATTCAAAGTTCTCTGAAAAAAAGCAAGGTAAACAAAAATCTAAATTTCTACAATGGTGACTGTCTGCAAGATATGCTAGTGAAGTAGTGGCACAAAGTGGGAGTAACCAAATAATAAATGATTTGGTTTAGGCTCATTCCAAGAGATTGAATACATATCTGACTCGGCACCTGCTGGCCAAGAACCTGAGAATAGATAGGACAGGGACCTAGGGGAAAACCAACGACTACTGCTCCAATAAAGGAACATAGCCAAAAATGACTCCTAACTTCATTCTGCTATAATAATATATCTTTTCCTTTCTCAGACATTGTCAGAGAAGTTTCTTCCTCCAGCATATAGAGAAAAATACTGAGACCCACATATGGACAATGTGCAGAGAGTAAGAGAACTTGCACCACTTTTAAATGTGATATCCCGATCAAATGCATCACCACTCCCCACAGGATTCAAGGAACTCCATGTCACAAGAGGTGGAAAGATTTTTAAGATCCAGAGTAAATGGAAAGAACAAAAGAAATAAGGATATCTTTGCACAGGACTGATGCACATATGAATTCACAGAGGCTGGGCAGTATGCACAGGACCTGAACACATCTGTTTCAGATGGAATCTGTTTGTTCAATGGAGAAGTGGACAGAAGCTCCTATCCAAAACTCAGGAGATGTCTCCTATCAATATCTATTGGCAAACCGAATTTAGATCTCACCAACAGAGTTTCAATGGGGACACAGAGCACCATTTAGGGCAGGCCTGATGCCCAGCAGTAGATGGCCAAAACAAAATAAACTCAATTGTATCTTTGAAGGTTCATTATATCATAATATTTTTTCAGGGCTTTAAAAGTTATTTTACTCCTGGTCCTTTGCATTTGTATTATGGCTTTTGTGTTTTGTGGGATCCCTATGTGTAAAAATGTGTGTGTTTTACTATCTGTATGTGTATCTCATTCTTTTTATTTCTTCTCTTTGTTTGATTATGTTGTACTATTCTGATTTGTTTTTATTTTATTTTATATTCTAACTGTTATTTAGAAGACTCTGTATTCCATGAAGAGAAAGCAAGGATGTGGGTTCAGATAGAAGGCGAAGTGGAGATAATCTCAGAGGAGTGGAGGAGTGAAACTGTAATCAATAAAGAATGTATGAATATTGATTTTCAATAAATATCAAGGGATATAAGTTTGAACTGTGCGGCAATGTAGATGGCTCTGGGAAAATATTATATTAGATAAAAAAGGCACAAAATGGGAAAAAGCAGATTATCTTATTCATATTAAAAGCCCAAATGAATCTCTATGAGATAAAATACAGATTTAGGGTTAAGCAGGAATGAGGAGATAAAAAGATGAGAGCTGAATGATACAGTAGTGATGATTCATAGTGAAATGTTCTAAATATTTTGAACTTGACTGTAGTGATGGATGCACACATCTGTCTATGTTACATTCATTCTTTTAAACAAGTGGGCCCTAAAATATATCTTAGCAGAAACAAAAACACATTCCCAAAACAAATTAGCTGTTTTAGATTTGTGTTTTTCCCCCTTTGGCATATTGAAGTTTTCTATATAAAATCTTCAATGGTTTATTGCTTTACATTTCAAAAAGTATCCATTGCTACCTTGTGCCATCATTAATGATACTACATTTTCTCATGTCCTTGGGAAGCCTCTATTTATCAGTTGTGGTTATTGGTTTTAATCTGTGGAAAACCTGGAGTCTATCAGATGAGGTTTTTCTCTGGAATGCAGCACTTTATGTTCTGCTTCCATCTATGAAAGTGAAGTGGTATTGCGAGCTTTCAAACTGGAAGATTATTTAGTCACAAGCCTTTTCATTCTGTGTACAATCTCTGTATTTTGAACGGAGAAAGAAACTTACTCCAAGGTTTTCTCCACAAAGAAGAAGATGACTAGAAATTAGACTAATCTTAGCAATTGATAGATATTGAAAAATGGACAGCTAGTTTTTACTTTTTTTAACTATAGCATTTTGGTGATTAACCAATGCCCAGTAGAAGGCCATATATTCAAGAGCATATGGACAGTACAAATTGGCCTTGATGCATTAAAAAAGATGAAACAGAGTAGGATGGTTGGGAAAGTGTCATGGATCTGGGGAAGTTGTTAGAAGTATGTGTATATGATCATAATGCATTCCATGAAATCTTCAAATGAGTAATAAAATTTTAAATCAAACAAAAGCTGGTGTAATTATGTAAGAAAATAAGTGAATCATTTCTGCATTGTTCAGGTAGGCTCAGTTTGTAGATTTGACTCAATCTAAATGGAGCTTGATTGATTGCTTTGATACTCTCTCATCACTATACATTCATATGGGAAACATATATGACTAAAAATATTTACATCATATTTGGACATACAGAAGAAAATTATAGGCAAAATTAGGAACCCAATTCCAATGGAGGGTATACAGACCAATAACTTCATTTCCTGTTTATTACATTATATACTGTGATATACTGCTGATCTGAAGATCAGTAATGTACAGTGCAAACATTTGGGTATCCTTCACATCTAATCTATAGCAATGTTGGGGATGTGTAGAGTAAATACATATAATTAGCTTACTTTTCTTTCTTCTATGAATCAAATTCCAACATACAGAGAAGAATAAATGCCACAAAAAGAATCCTTTTCTCAGCCACAAAGAAATTCTAATTATGTATGTCAAGAAAGGAGTTGGAATAATTGAAATCTTGTTTGTGAAATGACACACCTAACTGCTCATTCAAATCAGAAATGTTGTACAATGACCAGGAAATACATAAACAAACAATCCTTCTGACAAATTACATCTGATGATAGCTATGAAGATCCAGAGCATTTACAAAATAAATGGAACACACTATTGGTTTTTAAGTTGAAATGAATACAAATACAGTAAGTTTATATTAAATTCTCTAATTTGTCACAAAATAAGTTCCTGATGTTCTACAAAGCATATGAAAATAAATAACTGGACTATCGCTTCTCCCCTATGTTCACTGTGATGGCATAGGACATTAGTAGAATTGGTCTGACACAATATGTGTGATATTTTATTTTCCCTTTAAATTCATGTTCCAGTTGCCTTAACCATGCTATTCAAAAATAGCTAAACAATAACTTTAAAGAATTTACTATTAGGTCTGGAGACAGAATGTCTCTTCATAATACGTATACTTATTTTCACACAAGAGTCTCATTTGAGATGACGAATATGTGTTTAGTTTTGATGAATCTCATTAATCATGTCCTTGTTTCAGAAAGTCATATTTTATTCACAATGATCAGATATTATATCTTTTTAATAAGAAAAAACACCATGCATGTGCATTAATAATACAATATTTTACTTTTATAAATGCATTTGCTTAATCAACTGTGATATCATGTTTCTAAATCAAGATATAATCATCCAAATATTGGTTAGGAAACAACATTGAACAGCCATAAAACATATGCACTGCTGTTTTGCCACAACACAGGAAGAGAAACAAACACTAATTTGGAAACATGTTTGCTATGTAATAAAAAAGGCTTAATAGAAATTTAGATACAACAATCCCAGTCTGTAATGAGCATACACGCATATGAAGAAAATTCAGAAAATGAATAGGATTGTGTTTTTTCAAATGAGGCATTTATGCCTCTATGAGAGAGTATCTATACTAATCGATTATTTCATATTGTTAAAAATGTAAACAAAGGAGTCTAGGGAGGAAATATTTGCTTTGCCATTTTCTTTATTACTCATAAGTTAGTAGAAATTAAAGCATTTCTCTGGACCTCTCTCATCTTGTGTCATATAAATATATAAGTATAGATATGGCAAGATCCTGTGCTTTCAAGTGCCAGAAGTTTAGACATAAATTATTCATGATCTTAAAATAGGAGATCACATCACTGAGGCATATTGATTGATCAGCTGGTGAAATCTGAAAGTGAATGAGATTAATTGAAAAATCCTCTCCTTGACTTTCAGGGCACAGCTTGCCTGCACTGTGTAGATAATCATAGGCTTATGGGAGACATGGCATATGTATTGGTGAAATTCTTTTTGTTCAAATTCTACTTAAATACTCCTTCATTTGTCCTCATTTGTATCTCATCATTTGGTTGTCTAGGCCATCTTCTCCATGTTCCATAATGCCATGAATATTGCTTTTGTACCTATTATATGATCATTTGCCCTTTTTTCCACATTCTCCTTCAAACCTAATGATATTATGATAAACATATATGTATTCAACATAGAGGATATTGTTCCACTTCTACTGCAGTTTTTCAATTCTGATATTTCTCTTATATACATTTTCACCTCTGTTTTGAATGTCCTACTAAGATACAGCATTAAAAACTAAACATAACCTTTATCTAAAACTGAAACCATCACTATGAGGATTCTCACACATCAACAATGCCACACCTGGAAATGTGTTTTTACTCAAATTTAGAATGTTATTTTTCACATTTTCCCTATAAAATCCAAGAGACATTGTAACAATTTTCTCAGCTGAAATCTCAACCAGCAACCTTATTGATAAAGGAAAATTGTGGTCAAACATAAATCAAAAATGGTGTAGTACACTCATCCTAACAATAAGCAAATTTATTGTATATAATTAGGGAAAGAGGAACAGGAGATTTAAAAGTAGAATAAATGTATTAAATGAAAGCATATACAGTAAAAATGAGATATGACAACTTTTAAGTCAATAAATGGCTTAAAGCCTGGGGAAAGTTGGATAAATTTGTAAACTTAGTACTCTTCTCTCAACTGTTAGCAGGCAACACAGGCAATACCTTTATTATAACACTTTAAAAGGGAAATAGGAAGTCATTGCTTGTAGGGCACCCTCTATTCTAACAAATGAATAAATTGTCTACTGGGGTACTCTAATTGGATGCTTCATGTATTCTAATCTAGAACTTTAAAAACGTTCTGAAATTGTTTATTCCACAAAATATGTGGCTGTGCATGAAACTGAATGTAAAGATAAGGATGGCATAAAATTCTCATAGTAACAGACATTGTCTTTCCACACCTGATTTCAGCTGCAGGAATCAAAGAAAACAACAGTTGTGAGATTATGACAGATAGATTACTTGAACAAAATCTCAGTATCTTTTTAATATATCTAACTAAAAGTCAGCACAGATATACCAAGGCCATCTGTGCAGGAATTGGACATTCTATACTGATGAGAAAAAACATTANCAGGGAAAAGAAAGACCACTTACTATAGCCTCTATGAAATAAACTAAAAGCAATGCTTTCTACTACATTTGTGACGGACATCACTTGACACGAGTTGGGAATTGTCATATTTAAGGATTGTCTCTAGAAGCAAAGTTGATAGCATGGATCATTTATTCAGCTTCCAGTCTCGAATCTGTGACTTGAAAAACACAAACAAGCTAACCCCTAAACCATCAGAAACAGGAAAATAACCTTCAGTAAACCTGAAATATATTTGGGTAATGTCTTAGAGGTAGGAGGAAAACAGAAAGAAGACACACAGAATAATGATCTAATTCTCAGCCGCCAAAAAATGTATCATATACTATGATAAACAAAAATTAAAAATAAATGAGTCACTTACTGCTTATCTAGATTCCCACTGAAATAATCATTTTTCATGTTTCTATGCTCTGTATAAATGGAAAAGAAACAGTCAATGTCTTTATCTCCTCCTGGGTTTTTCTTGTCTTTCATTCTCAAATAGCACAGAGGGTCAGTCAAACCGCAGAGAAGGAAGAGAGGTTTCAGGACAAGGAAGGCAGAGATCAAAGACAACATCTTTGTCATGTAGCTAAGGTGAGAGCCTGAGCAAAGTGCAGCATGAAGAGTCAGGGAGAAACTCTTGTATCAATTATGCACGAACACATCCATATGTCTCTTATTATTATTGTAGTTACTGTTAAGAAATGCAGTACTTTTCAGGAATCACAGGCCTTTTTAGTCTGCTGTTTGCCTCTGGAGGATTAATAATTAGACTTTGTCCTGGGGCTCTGCATCTGAGTTTCAAATTCTAGGTGACAATTAAGGGTAGTAACTTCATTTAGGATTATTCTTTCCCCCAATATCCCTTATGATTAGATCTGTGTCATTGGACATGGAGTTTGCAGACACAATTCCTCTTGGGCAAATTTCCTAACAATCTCTGATTGCCATTTGGAGTAGTTGACTTGAATTACATCAGACATGCCAAATGAGTTTTGTGTCAAAAATAATTCTTCCTAGACAGAGCTTGTTAGAGACATACAGAAAATATGAACTGTAATGCTCATGATAGGAAGTAGTATCTTTATATCCTGTTGTTTGAGTATGTTCTGTGCCTGCCTGAATGATGTTTTCTCAATATACCTCTGAGAAGCTTCTGCATGGCAAAAGACAATGTCATTCAGACAATGCAATAGCCTTCAGAATAAGAAAATATTTTCATCAATTACACATCATATAGAAGAATAATATCTAAAATTTATAAAGATCTCAAGACAATGCACACCAGTAAAACAAATTACTCAAAAAATGAGCTACATATATAGAAAATTACAGTAGAGGAAACACAAATGACTGAGAAACACTTAAAGAAAATTTCAACAGCATTAGCAGTCATATAATTACAAATCCAGTCTAAATGAATTTCATCTTACAGCTGTCAAAATGGCTAAGATCCATAACACAAGTGAAAGTAGAGCTGGCAAGTATGTGAAGTAAGAACACTCATACATGCAGGTAGGAGTGCAAAATCATAGAGTTACTATGAAAATCAGTGTGGCAGTATGTCTAGAAGATGGCAATCAATCTACTTGAAGACATAGCTAAACCATCCTTGGGCATATATCCAAAGGATGTTTCATTCTAAGACTGAGACACTTGTTCATTTATGTTCCTTGTTACTCCATTCATAATAGTCAGAATTTAAAAATCAATATAGATTCTCCTAGACAAAGAATGGATAAAGAAAATATGGAACATTTGTGAAATGGAGTATTACTCAGCTGATAAAATAGTGATATGAAATATTAGGCAAATGGGTAGAGTGAGGAAAAAAATCATACCAAGTGAGATATTCAAGAATCAGAGAGATAAATATGGCATATATTTGCTTATATGTGGATATTAGCTGTGAAGTCATTGATAACAAAGCTACAAATGATGAAATCATAGAGAGTATGTATAGGATGAGGGAATGGAGGGAATAGTTAGATCTCATTAGGAAGGTGATATCAAATAGACAGTTATGGATGGATAAGTGTGGAAGGCTGGAAGGGGAGGATCAAGTGGGGAAAAGAAGGGCAGAGGAGGCTATAGGAGAGAATATGGAGAGATATCTAAAATCAATGGCCATTTGAAGTCTAGTATAGAACCCTATTACAGTTGAAACTTCCTCAAATACACATGTACATGAAGGCATTTTAATGAAATTGCCAGTATTACAGTACCCAGAGACCCAACCTCCCATCTCTTTTCACCAAATGAAGCTTTCAGTACCAAGATTGGATTATATCTAATAGAGTTGATGGCCAAAGGTAACCCACAGTGATCCAGAAAAAAACAGCATATTGCTAAGTTGATAAGTTGCTCTCCACACAGTGACAGGAAGGTTCCATTGCTAAAGAGAACCCCCTACACAAGTCATTGAACATGGACACATCAAGCCAGTTCCTACATAAACTTTTATCCCATGTTCCAGTGTATTTAGTAGAGGATCTACTCTGTAAGCTCTCAAAAATGAAATGTAAACACTCAGCCAGCTACAAACCCTATATATACAATGCTATACTGCCTAAAAGATATGCTGGGGCAATGGTGGCCAAAAGGTAATAACCAACAAATAACTGATTTGACTTAAGCACACCCCACAAGATAGAATGTACCCTACACTGCCTGCATGCTCAAGAACCTGAGATAACACAGAGACATAGAATAAAATTGAGTAATACAGATTTATGAAAAGAAAAAATAGTGATAAGATGACTCCTAACGATATTCTGCTACACTTAAACACCAGTTCCTCTTCCCTTTTCATCAGAGAAGCTTCCTTCTGAGGCAGATGGGTATAAATATTGAGATCCACCACCAGACACTATAAAGAAGGTGATAGATCTTGAAACAACCAGCACTATATAAATCTCTCCATTCAGATTTCAGGGCTCCTCGCAGTGTGAAGAAAAAAGAGTGTAAGAGCCAGAGTTGTTAGACGACAAGAAAATAAGCCCCTCTAAATAACATGTCCAAAGCACATGTGAACTCAGAGACTGAGATAACATATACAGGGCTGATCAACACCAGGTTCTCTGCATTTCTCTAATGTTTTTTTGTTTAGTGTCTTTGTGTGAATCCTGATTCGGTGAATGAGCTGTGTGAAGCAACTGTATAAAGAGATGTATGAGAGAATATGAAGGAAATGTATAAAATATATGGCGAGAGAGCTTTGTAAATGAGATATATAGCTATGGTTTTGTGGAGATTTGTAACTGTGTGGAGACAAAGAAGATGAAGCTGTGTAGTAAAGGGTTGTAGAAGAGATGTAAATTTAAAAGAAAGATGTGTAGCCATGTGAAAATAAATGCAATTGTGTATAGATATGTATAGCCATTTAGGAGAGAGATGTATGTATGTAAATTGAGAATTTTTAGAGGACAGATTTCCTAAGTTGAAGTTAAAAAAAGTTACCTTCAGAAACAGTGTATCCTTATATTCTCCTCAGATAGATAGAAACTTATTTCTAAAAACCCTCAGATAAAAAAGTTTTCTGAAGTCCCACTCTTCTGAGGTCTTATATTCACAACCCTGGAGCAGTTCTGGAAGCTGGCCTCCCTGGGATGCTTTAGCAAAGAAACAAAAGAATAATACAAAAACAAATGGCAAAATGAAACAAGAAATCTACAAAACAAAGCATGAATTTGATTTTTTGTTGGCAAACTATTCATGGGCATAGGGCCTACCTTTGAGTGTGGTTGCTATACCCATTGACATTCTATTGGGGGGCACTAACTTTTTAAAATACATTTATTTATTTATTTTTCATATGGAATTCAGGTTTCCCTCCCTACCCTCAAACTACTCTTTCTCCAAAACTCCATTTCTTTGCCTCTCCATCCACTCCTTCTTCAATTTTATTCAAAAAAGAGAGGCCTCCCATGGACATCAACAGAGCATGACATATCAAGATACAGTAAGAATAAGCATCTCATCTTGTATTAAGGCTGGGCTAGATGACCCAACATGAAGAATAGGGTCACAAAAGCCAGAAAAATAGTCAGAGATAATCCCTGCTCCCAATGTTAGGACTCCCACAGAAAGATCAAGCTACGCAATTGTTACACACATGCAAAGGGCCTAAGTTAGTTCCATGAAGGCTCCCTGGTTGTCAGTTCAGTCTCTGTGAACTCCTGTGTGCCCAGCTTAGGTGATCCTTGGTTTTCTTTGTGATGTGTTTGACCCTTCTGGCTCCTGCAAGCCTTCCTCTTTCTTTTGAGCAGGATGCCCCAAACATGGCCTAATGTTTAGCTGTGGGTCTCTGTATCTGCTTCCATCAGTTGCTGGATGAATTCTCTCTGATACAATTGGCCTAGGCACCAATCTATGAGTATAGCAAACTATCACTAGGCATCATTACATTGACTTTTTTTTTCTCCAATCATGTTTGGTTCTATCATGGTACTCTGGGACATGCAGCCTCTGGGTCTTGGTGCTCCAGGCAATGTCAGGGATGGTCTCACTCTTGTGACATGGGTCTCCAGCTGGAACAGTCATTGGTTGGCCACTTCCACAATCTCTCCACCATGCCCACCTCCAAATTCCATAGGCAGGATAGACTGCAGTCAAAAGTTATGAGACTGGGTTGGTGTCACATTCAACCACTGGAAGACTTGCCCGGTCAGAGGAGATGTCCAGTGCAGGCTATGCATCATCTATTGCTAGGCATCTCAGCCTGGGTCATGCTTGTAGATTCCTGGGAGTTTCCCTTGTACCAGGTTTATACCTGACCCTTAAATGTCCCCCTTCCAATCATCTTTCAGTACAATCTCCCCACCCACCTCACCTGATCCTTCATGTTTCCATGCCCATTTGACCCCAGTCTAGCCACAAAAATCTGTTCTCTTTTCCCTTCCCAGGGAGATCCTTCCTTAACATTCTTCCTTGAGCCCTCCTTTTTACCTAACCTTTCTGAATCTGTGGATTATAGCATTGTTATCACTTACTTTACAGTTAATATTGTCTTACAAGTAAGTACATACCATATTTGTCTTTCTATGTCTGGGTTACCTCACTCAGGATGCTTGTTTCTATTTCCAGCGATTTGCCTGTAAATTTCATGGTATCATTGCTTTTTTGTTTGTTTGTTTGTTTTGTTTTTTGTATTTCGAGACAGGGTTTCTCTCTGTAGCTTTGGCGCCTTTCCTGGAACTCACTCGGTAGCCCAGGCTGGCCTCGAACTCACAGAGATTCACCTGCCTCTGCTTCCCGAGTGCTGGGATTAAAGGCGTGCATCACCACCGCCCTGCTGGTATCATTGTTTTTATCAGCTGAGTAATCCTTCATTTTGTAAATATGCCACATTTTCTTTATCCATTCTTTGTTTCAGGGATATCTATGTTGTTTCCAGATTCTGGGTAATAAGAACAAATCTGCTATCAATATAGTTGAGCAAGTGTCTTTGGGGATGATTGAGCATTCCTTGAATATATTCCCAACAGTAGTATACCTGAATATTGAGGTAGATCATTTCCCAATTTTTTGAGAAACTACCATATTGATTCCCAAAGTGACTGTACAAATTTACACTCTCAAAAGCAATGAAGGTGTGTTTGGAGGTATCACAATTCTCTGATTGCAAGCTTTTCTACAAAGATATAGTAATAAAACCCACATGATATTGTTGTGAAAAGAGAAAATGAAATTGAAGTAAAGACCCAGATATAAATTCACACACCTTTGGACAGCTGATTTTTGATAAAGAAGATAGAATTACACAATTGAAAAAAAGAAAGCATCTTCAACAAATGGTGCTAGTGTAACTGGATATTGGCATGTAGAAGATGCAAATATATCCATATCTATCATCTTGCATGAAACTCATTTCAAAATGGATAAGAGATCTCAACATGAATCCAGATACACTGGACATGATAGAAGAAAAATGGGGAATAGCTTTGTACACATAGGAATAGGAAACAACTTATTGAATAGAATACAGAGTGCAGACAATTAAAAAATGGACCTCAGGAATCCGGTAAGCTTCTGTAAGACAAAGGACACCATCAACAGAACAAAAAGCCTCCTACAGAATGGGAAAATATATTCACCAACCAAATATCTGACAGAGTTGATTTCCAACATACACAAAGAACTCAAGAAACTAGACATCAGAAAACAAAGTAATCCAATTAAAAATGGGGTACAGCTCTACACAGAGAATTCTCAACAGAAGAATCAAATGGCTGGAAAAAAAAAGACCTTAAAGGTATGTTCAATATTCTTAGGCATGAGGGAAATGCAAATCAATACAATTCTGAGATTCCATCTTACACCTGTCAGAATGGCTAAGAATAAAAACACAAGTGATAGAAAATGGTGGAGAGGATGTGAAGCAAGGAGAACACTAATTTTTAGGCAGTGGTATTTGTTCAGAAAACAGTATGCACATGACAACTTTTCATTTCTAAAGTCCATATATGTTACACCTAACATTTGATGGGGAAAAGAACTTCCTTTCACCTATAAAATGGTTACTTTTACTATAATATAGATAGTTTTCTAAATCTTACTGTGTCAATAGAAGAAATTCAAAGTGATAAAATAAGTATCTAAACTCTTGGTTAGTGGTATTAAAGAAATTCAACATTTTTCTAACCATTTGCTAATTATTAGGCACTATGAATAAGTTATATTTTCAAGCTTTCTGGAACACACAGAAAGAAGCCAGCACAACTTAAAACTTGCCAATGTATAAAATGCACATTCAACAAAAGACAATAGAAGTAAACTCTTAATCTGCATTTAATAGTCTTGTCATAGTATCATCTGAATATCCTCAATTTTCCTTGGTATTGTACTATAAAACATTGCATCAAAATGGGATATGTACTTACAATATCTACTGTGTTCTCTAATCACAAATATTTGGAATTTTCGATGAAAACTTTCTGTATCTGAACTCTATCTACACCCATCTCCACATTCCTCATATTCAAGTCTTAAATACACAGTTACTTGCTTATCTGGAGATTAAATGGAACTTTGAATTTATAATTTTCTCTCTCCTTACTCCAAAACCAAATAGTTCTATCTATCAGCAGCTTAATACAATAGCATCAACTTCACATTCACAGTTTACATTTAACCCTTCCTATGCAACAAGGTAACACCAGATATTGAATTTCCACAGTGACTGTAGATACTTTTTTCCAACATTAAAACAAAAGTTTTAATTCAGAGCTCCCTATATTGGCTTCTACATTCAGTGTTAACTAAAGTACAGCTGAGAAGTATACCTACTAAGTTACAACATGATCTACAACTGGACACAATGCAAAATACATGCTTTTCAAGCTGAATACAGCATCAATGAGCATTTATAACTTGTCACAAAGCTCATAGAACACGGGGAAAATAAGAATGTGAAGCTCCCATGTCTTAAGAAAGCTGAAATGTAGATGCACTGTATTAGAGAGAGCTGAATTCCAGGATGAATGTATACACTACAGTTATATTTGTACTCTAGGACAATATTATGCACAATGATTCTAGAATAAAGTATCAAAAATATAGTTCAAGATACATC
>LZPO01077767.1:0-13403 GCA_001675575.1 Neotoma lepida
TGGGAGAGTTCAGAGGGAAGAAAAGGAAGGGAGATATGGTACAAACTCGAAATATAAAAGAAATAGTTTAAAAAACAGTAGTGGCAGCACAAAGCTAGTTTAACTTTACAGAAAGTTCTTGTTGCTAAACGTGGTGTCTTTCTTCTTGTGTGTGTCCTACTGAGGACTTCCATGCTTAGCACATCTTACTAAGTGGAGAGTGATGACTGATAACGGGCCCAATCCATTGTGAAATCTCAAGTAGCATCAAGTATTGCAGGGATTTTAGTGGTATACTAGGTGTGTGTTAAAGGCAGTGGCAGACAGTAAAACTTGCTGCATGCTTCTGAAGGCAATTGCAAGATTTTTATTTGCATGTGTATATGTGTGGTGTCTGTAGATACATGGGCACATGTAAAGGCCAGAGGAAGTGCCTTACTTTATGAGTCTCTTCCTTATTCCGTTGGGACAGTATCTTTCATTGAACCTGGAGCTAGGCTGGTGGCCCAAATCTTCAGCAGTCCTCATATCTTCATCCTACCACACTGTGTCCTTTATAGTTGCATGAGTGCCTACACCTAGCTTTTTACGTGAGTGTTGAGGATTTGAACTTAAATCCTCACTGTTGTGCAGCAAGGACTCTTACTCAGTAAGGCATCTCACCAACCCCCAACTGTAAAGTTTTTAAAGGCTCATGCAGTCAGTCTGTAGTCTCACATAGTTTTTGGGTCATTAGAGCAGTACAGAATACAATTTGTGCTGTGTGAATTTCTGATAAGATGGATTGGGTCCAAGGCTGGGGTTTTAATAGCACAAGCTTAACGTATTTGGTCTCCAGCATCACAGAAAGAAAGGAGGGAGGAAGAAACTGAGTCTGACTTGGCTCTGTGTAGCTTTGGGCACAATTTATAATCCTTTTGAGCTTTAGTTTCCTTTATGAAAGATCCAGGTAATGCCTCTTGCATCTTTATTATGTAAAATGCCTAACTTAGTGTCTGGCAGGCATGCAGCATTATTAGCTGCCATGCAGTTATTAGCTGCCATTCCTACCAAAATTATTTTAAAGGTCTTGAATTTTATGTGAATTGATGGGTACTGGCCATAAGAATAATCCTTTCAGGTAAAAGGAATGGAGAGGAAATCCATGGGAGTAAAAATCCATTAATTCAGCCTTTTGAAGTAAAGAATGGAGCTCATAGGGATGGGGTAAGGGAATGGAGGTGCAATCTGTATAATGTCATTTTTAACACATAGGAGAAGGAAGTCCCGAAAGGGCACAGTGGAGCATGGTACTGAGTTATCCTGGAAGCTTTGGCTTTTAGAGAGAGCAGGGAGTCAGTGACTAGGGCTGAAGGCATCATCTCTGGTGGGAGAGTCTTGGGTTCAGAAAGCTGAAGACTTCCTTATTCTGGAGCCTCACATCTGCTGTGTTTCTGGTGCTCCCTTTTCCTTTGCTTAGGGTTTCAGCCTTGGCAAACAGATATCTCTTTATTACCTGAAGACCTCATCAGTCTGCTGCTAGCATCTCCTATATTTCCTTAATAGTTCAAACACTTGGTCCTTTTTCTTTGGAAAAATTCTTTAAAATCCTGATGAGGAGGCACACACCGTAGGTGCTGTTTAACAGCCAGGTCTGTCTCAACCTATATCCTGTGAGCATTTTGTTTCTCGGATTTTTCTTTTTCTTTTGCATGATGATAGCTCAGTACAGAAGAACACGGCTAGATAACAGTGTGGCTTTTCCAAGATGTAGTACTCTCTAAGAGCTTATTATTTTGTCATACTTGAAGCTTCTAAAAAATTTTTATACTCTACCAACTGATTAAAAATAAGTTAGGATTAAGATATATGGAGAGACTGCAATGCCCTATTTCAGTAATTAATATTTCAGTCTTCATGCTTTATTCTCAAATAGGTTTTGCATATTCAAATTTATTCTCCACCAAGAAGCAACAAGAAGCAGGAGCTTAAGTCGTATTAGGTTTCTCACTCTGCCCTCTCTTCATTAAAAACAAATAATATGGGCTATATTTTAGAGTGTGACTATGGTTTCTAAATTATTACAGAACTTATAGTATATAAGGTTTTTGAAAAGACTGTGCTGTGGGGTTTGTTTTCATTTGCTTCATATGGTCAGGTACTGAGTCAGTATATTATCTTGTGTTCCAATCTTTTGGGATACCATGATTTTTGAACCTTCATTGTTATTCCATTTGTTTAGGTTACGTAGTCTAAAAATATTCTACTGCATATGTTCCTATGTTCTTTCAGGCTTTGGGGTTGCACTCAGGTTCACTTTAATCTCTCTCTGCCCTTGAGCCTGTTAGTGTATTTTGGCCAACAGTCAGCTCACAAGATGTGTAGGTGTGTTGGGCTTTCTCTTCTGTCACCACAGCCAGGGTCTGTGGAGGGCTTCCTGCACCCTTGCAGTTCAGCGGCCACTTCAGTTTGGTTTTGGCTTTCAGCGGTGAGCCTTCAAAGATCTTTTGTTTTCTGACGGTTGAAGAAACTGGCTCAGAGTTCTTACTCTTGGACAATTGTTTAATTGCTTAAGGACAATTGAAACTGTCTATTATGAGTTCCATTATTTTAAAGGAGGTTTGAAGTGTTGAAATGCTTGGTTAACACAGTTCCTGGTGACTGCAAAAAAAAAAAAAATGTTTTGAAACATCAAAAAGCTCTTTATGCTTTTGCACTGTATTTTTTTTTCCTCTATAACAGACCCCTCCTATTAGTTAGACATAAAACTTACTGCCTAAGTGGTCCTGTTGTGGCATGCTTGCAGAAGTGTGCACTTTAGATACAGAAATGTGCACTTTAGAATTGTTAAGTTTAAGTTTACTATCAATAGTAAGCTTTTTTTTTTAGATCGACAGATGAGAATGAATCTATCTTATTCAATGAAAATTAAGAATCTAAAAATGTCTCATCAGCAACTTGGGGAAGAGCAGTTGAGTGAAGTGTATTTTGAATTCCTAATGGAGTATTTCTATTTCCTGGCTTTTCTGACTATTATAAATGTTTTAGAATATCACTTATTTCCACTTTTGGTACATTTTCATACGCAGTTTTTCATGGAGAGGCTGTGCTTCTACCATAATTGAAGAAGACAGTGGGAAAATGTCATTTGGTTTCCACTCCTGCTTTTAAGCTAAGCCATCCTTAGTACATCTTTTCTACAGAGTTTGGCTTACCTGTCACCTGGTAATCTAAACTTAATACATTTCCTTGGTGTTAACACACTAGTTGCACAAAACACCTAGTGACTGGTACTTAAAATTTCCTGCAGTAAAAACTTTTCTGCATGGTTTACCTCTATCAGTTCACCCGTGTTTTTTTTTAAAACCCTACTTTCACTTTCCTTCTTTCCATTTTCCCTTCTCAACCCTTTTCTCTGAAGAATATCCCATAAGAAGCAATGCTGGTCACAAGTCTTAGTGGCTTCTCTCAAGGTTGTCCATGGGCTTCTTAGTGCCCTTCATCTGGATGGGACAAAGAAGAGGAAAGCAGGGTTCCTGAAGTAGTATTAGAGCTTGAAGTGGCAGCTTGCCTGGAACAGTGTTGATTTCAGTGAATGACAGTCAGAGGGGAATCCCAGAGCCCTTGGAACACTTGAGGAAAAATAAGAGAGCACACTGGCCTCCAGTGTACCCAGCACAGCACTGGGAATTGAGTTCCAGAATTTGAAANAGAACAAGTCATATGAGGTGACACGTTTTGCCCATAGACTCAGCAAGAAGATGAGAAACAGAAAACAGACGACAGCAGGAATGCAAAGTACAAGCATGGGCCAGTCCAGACAGGAAGCCTGACTTCAGAGCCCTCAAAACTAAAGCAGAGAAGTACATATTTTAAACAAATGGTTTTATGTAGAAGAATAAGTGCTGTCTGAGGACCTTCTTTCTNTCTTTGTATGTAGTNAGGATGATTTCTGTTGTTGTTTTGGGTGTTTGTTTTCTGTTTTTGATACTGGAATGCCGGAAATGGAACCCAGAGCATCATTTCTGCTGAATATAGGCTCTGCCACCCTACTCCAAGGACGTTTGATGCACATTTATTCCAGGGGCATGTTCATAGGGAAGAACCACAGAGTTGACGTCTGGCAAGCCTGGACTTGAACCTGAGCCGTTTTGTGGCTTTGGGCTACTCACTTGTCTGATTTTTTGAGGTAGATTCCCATTCTGTGTGGTGGACATTGTTGATAATATGCTTTGCACCNCCTATCCACCATCCCCCACTGCACAGACAAGGCTAAAGGAGATCCTGTGTGCCCAGTTTAACAGATTTCTCCTTAGTCAGCAGGAAACAGAAGAGTTATCCTCTGTGGACAGCACAGCCAAGCATCACTCTTCCAAAATTATCGAAGGCACTCAAGTTTTTAAATTAAATATAAGTTGCTTGAGAGGAACAGTGTTGAAAGTTAACAATCAGTGGTTGGTTAAATAGTAAAACACATTTCAAAGTGTACATGTTACATTCCCTAGAGTTAAATGCAAAACTGTCAGATGTTAAGCATTGTTGTTTTGACTACTAAGGAGAGTGATTCATATATATATATATATATATATCTCACAGTTATATACCAGTAAAATCATGGTGGTAACGTTCATTTATCAAATTCTCTTTTTTACAATGTGAAAATTTAAAGCATTTGTGTAATAATGGTCTTTTGAGAGCCTTGTTGTTTATAGTGGATACTTAACCACTGAAGATTGACAACTTCTGTTTTGTTCAGTGTTTTTAGACTTCATCTTTTTGTGTATTAAAACTTGTCTCTTTTATTTGGTAATTCCTTTATTTAAATTGTATTCCAAACTAAAAGAATCAATATTCTAGTGTGGACAAGTAACTTTTTACCCATGGCTGAAAACTCCTGGGACATGAGTCTGTTTTTACATTTCTCACAGCAACTGTTGTCATCTTATTTGTTTTCTCTGGCTAATGTAACTCCCAGAATGCTCACAGGAGCATCTTAATATTTTCCTCATGGAGTGAAAAATAATCTGAAATTTTCTGAAAGTCTCTAGTTTTCTAAGAATACTGTTGCCTAGTCATTTATTTTTAAATCATTAGTTAGAAGTTCAATGAATAAACTGATATTCCTAAAAAGCTACATATTAGTAATACTAAAAATTTTCTAGTTATTTGATGGCCAAAAAAATACTGGTATTTTACAAAAAAAAGTGCTGTGTATTGAATTTCCTTTGATTAATCATGGGGTTTATAAACTTGGGTTCTCATAGATACATGTGTTTAATCATTTAAAGTATTTATAAACTTTGCTTCTTGTAGATTTGTGTGTTTAGGATAATCTGTGGCTTTCTATGATCATTCTCTCACAGTGAAAAGTCACAAGGATTATCAACTCTGCTCTTNATGGAAGTTAAATATGAATCATGTAGATAATTATTTTTGTATCTCATATAAATTAAGCAAATGTTACTAAAATGTCATTGCACTGTTTGTTTTGCCTGTCAGTTTATTATGCTGTGTCTTTAAGTTTTTGAGCCTTATTTATTGCTACCATTTGAACAGGTGTCTCAATGCTTGTACCTACTGCAAAACTAAACACGCCAGAGGAAACCTGGCCAGCTATCCCATTGATGAACTTGTAGAGAGAGCCAAGCAGTCTTTTCAAGGTAAGAGTTTCTAGAATTATGTATGAAGTCAGTCTTCTTGAGAAGTCATATTCATCTTCTAACCAATACTTCCTTTTAGAAAGGATCCAGTTTCTTTAGCTGTCTGAAGCTTAAATGTGTCTGCTCAGGACAGTATCCGATTAATCATTCAAGCTGTATTTATTTTAATTATGGTCCTCTATGACTTTTCCATTTAACTACTCTCAGGTAAACAATACATTGCAGCATCACCCATCTCTGGATATGGAAAAGGGAAAATAAGGGATGAATGAATGAAAGAAAGAAATCAGTCAGTCAGTCAATCATCCACACAGCTCTGAAATTTTTGAGGATTTTTGTGGGGTGAATGAAATTCACAGCTGTGAGCCCAGGGAGTAGTGGTACTAGGGAGAGAGTCCTGAGAGGAACAGCCTGCCTGGGCTGTACTGCCCTCTGAATCACTGCCTCCTGCCTTCAGCAAATAGCAAGGCTTATCTTTAACATGAGTCATGGTTGTTTTGACACATAACTGCCTAAACCATGAACTTCCTCTTTTGTCTTTGTTTTTAGTCTATCTATATAACAGTGGTATGTTTTTACATCCAATATCCAGATAGTCTGTTGTCTCCTCATCCTGTGGGTTAATAGTTACTGGCAATGTTCTTTTCCTTTTAGCAAGTAACTTGGAAAACTGCGTTCGGTACTCAAACCCTGAATGTCACAGTGTTTGCATTCCAAACACATTTCTTTATTCAGTCTATTTAATACTTTTATCAACATGAATTTGCAATGTTTCATGTAATAGAGAAAAACACGCCCTTGGTTCATTTATTGACATAAAAACCATTTTTTTAACCATTTATTTTTAGCTTACTCCTTTTCCATGTTCACATTCAACAGGTGCTGATAAGAAACAAAGGGAGCTTGTTGGTTTTTTGGTAACACTCTGTTTTTAGTGTTAGTTTTTTTGTGTTCTGGGAAAACTTGGGAGATTGTCTTTTCTGCAGTAAGATTCTTAGAAGCATTTTTCAGAAGTGGCACAAGTTTGGATAGAAACCTTCTCTATGCACCTGGTCATCTTGCCTGGCACTTTTGACTGGTACTTGCCTTTCCATGTGTCTCTCTGATAATGGGGATATTAAGGGTGTCTGATCTATATACCAACCACTGTAGTTGAAATTTTCTTTGGGCCACCAACCAGCTCCCAAATAAAGACAAAGAGACTTGTAACATGAATTTCTAAATCATCTTATTAATTAAAAACCCAGATTTCGGTATTGGGGTGAATGCTGAAAGATCAGAGAAGCAGAACAAGCCACAGCTAACCTCACCTNGCCAACTTCTCANCCAATCCTGTTTCCTCAAACTGGAAGCCTCTGAGTTCTCATCTGAATGAATCTCAGCCGAACTGCTGCTAAAAGCCCNAAAGNTTAAAAGCCTCTAGTTCCTGGTCCTCACACCTTATATACCTTTTTGCTTCCTGCCATCACTTCCTGGGATTAAAGGTGTGTGTCACCATGCCTGGTTGTTACCAGTGTGGCCTTGAACTCACAGAGATCCTTATGGGTCTCTGCCTCCCAAGTGATAGGATTAAAGGTGTGTGTACCATCATTTTCTGGCTTCTATATCTATCTAGTGGCTGTTCTGTTCTCTGACCCCAGATAAGTTTATTAGGGTGCATGATATTTTGGGCAACACTATATCACCACAGAGACTTATTATTAATTATGAATGCTTGGCCTTAGCTTAGATTTTTTTCCACTAGATCTTTTAACTTAATTTAACCAGTTTCTATTCATCTACATTTTGCCTTTGGGCTTTTTGCCTTTCTTTCATTCTGTATGTCCTACTTTCCTGCTTCTGTGCCTGACTAGCCCCTGGTATCTCCTTGTTGTCTCCTTTTCTTTCACTCTGGAGTCTAAATTCCTCCTGCTACTTACTCTCCCTGCCTGGAAGTTCAGACTATACTTCCTCTCTTGCTATTGGCCATTCAGCTTTTTATTAGANCAATCAGGTGCCTTAGGCAGGCAAGGTAAAAGAGCAACACATCTTTACATAATTAAACAAATGCAACACATCTTTAAATAGTTAATCAAATAGTCTACAACATAATCAAATGCAACACATGTTTACATAGTTAAGTAAATGCAACACATCTTTGCATAGTTAAATATTCTGCCACAAACCACAGTTAATTAGAAGTTACAGTTCCTCAACATTATAGAATTCCATAGACTTTTAAAANCCTATCTCATTTCACTTGAAAAAAATGGAAATTATAAAACTACAAAATGACTATTTAGGAAGTGAGTAATTGTCTTCATTCTTTCATAATTGATCCTTACTTTTGATAGGATTGCATCATGACTTTATATGGGCCCATTCATGTCTCATATATAATTTAANAAAAAGAAAACATGGATTTTATAAATTGGTTAGGGAACTTTTGTAATTGCTTCCAGCTCAGCAGTCTGATTTCTCTACTGAGCAGCAGCACGAGGCAGTTTCTTGTGTGGTTAGTTGGTAGTGTCAGCTGTGCAGAGCTGGGCTAGTGATAATGAGTGACTCAACTTATCCCAGATTAGCAATAGTTAGTGGTTGTTTATGGAGAAAGTTCTGGAAGATCCTGCCCTTATTGTCATTAGTTATTTGTGTATTATTTTCTTTCTGAACTAGGTGTTAGCAATGTAGNCTTGAAATTTATTTTCTTGTTGTCTGTGTCTTAGAGTTGGAACTGAGACCCTGGATCTTAGATTGCTGACTCATATGACTGGCATGTGGCCATATTGCTGTAGCATTAAGGTCATTCATACCTTGCTAAGGGAACCACTGTGTGCAGGAGGGCTGCAATAGGCATTTGGGCTTGAAACACTGCTCTGGCCAGGTGATCTGAAAAGGCTGTCTGACCTCTCCAAGCTGTAGTTTCTCCTTGCTGCCAATTTAGCATTATNTGTTGTAAGATTTCTAGAGATATGGAGTTGTTGGCTGTGTGAAAGGGAATAAAGTAGATATCCTAATTTGGGTAGAACATTGTAACATCTGTAACAGATGTAAACGTCTGTGATCCAATCATAGGCTTTATTTTTTCTTCAAAATACATGTTATGAGTAAATTCTCTGTAGATGAGCTATGTAATATGACAGTCACTTTTCATGTTCTGATTATGAAAAATGTAAATTTTTGTCCCGTCCTAGGAAATAACAGCTTGCAAGCTTACACTGTAAACACATTGGTTGGGTAGCATTATCTTTGTTTCTGCAAAGGACTTTTTTATTTAAGGGTCTCACAGAATTCTAAAGTCTGCATTTTCAAATCACAAAAGATACTTTTACTAGCAACATAATAGAAGAAATGTTGCCTGGCGGTGGTGGCACATGCCTTTAATCCCAGCACTCGGTAGGCAGAGACAGGAAGATCTCCGTGAATTTGAGGTCGCCTGGGCTACTGAGTGAGTTCCAGGAAAGGCGCCAAAGCTACACAGAGAAACCTTGTCTCGAAAAAGAAAAAAAAGAAGAAATGTCACATTTTCTTATTTCTATGACTTTTGTTTATTCTTTAATAATTCTGTGTTTTTGAGCTACAACCATTCTACCATAATTTAGAAAGCTTACTCCATCATGAGTAACAAACATGGGTCTGTGAAGAATTACTCAAAAATGAAGTGTAAGTATGCTACCAGTAAATCCCTTTATCAGTGCAGATAAATTTCATGTCCTTAAAATGTTCCTCTCTCCTCTCCCCTCTCCTCTTCCTTGCCTTTTCCCTCCTGTTCTTTCAGCTCCCTTTTCTGGTTTTTTTTGAGACAAGGTCTTGCTGTTTGGGTCATTGAACTCACTATGTGGACCAGGCTGGCTTCAAACCTGTAGCAATCTTCTTCCTTCTGCCTAAAGAGTGCTAGAATTACAGATCTGTGTCACCATACCCTTTTTCGGTGGCATTTCTTTCCTTCCTTTTCTAATTTTGTTTAAAGGCTTCCGTGTCCCAGTAATATAAATGATTTAAAAAAATAACAACTAAAACTTGTATAGACTAGGATTAGAAGCCAGGTTTCCTTTCATGTAATGGAACATACAATAAGTATGTAATTTCTTCCTTAGTAGCAAATTCATGAAATGTTTTATGTTTATAAAAAATTAATCTCCTACCTCTATAGTGAATGTGCAAACTAAAGGCCAAGCCGCACTCAGAAAGTAAACTAGTTAGGCAATTATTCTGGATAAAATAAAATGGCCTCCTGAAGTGTTGAATGTGCTGCTCTGGCATTCACCTACCAAAATTTCGTGTATTAACATTTGAATGGGCAGCATTGAAGTCAAAATTGTATTTTATAACTAGAAACCTTCATTTCTCTTGTCCATAAAGCATGTACATGTTTAGTTGGTTTCCTAGTGGCTTTCCTTTTTCTCACTCACCTCAGTCCTCTAGGCATTTTTCGTCAACTCTTTTTACTTTCTCAATGTTTTTCAGCTTTGAGACAGATCTACATTTGTGTGTTGGGAAGTTGTCCTCCTTGCCTCCTCTCTGCTGAGTCAGGATTTTTTTTCTTTCTCTTTAATAAAATTGTAGGGATTAGCTGTGGTCCCAGGGCTGGGATTGTTGGGTTCCTTGTAGCTGCATTTTTAGATATCTAGAAAAACATGTCAAGCAGTGACCAGGACTTTGTTGGGGCCAGATTGAATTCACAGGCTGGTGTTTTCTAGGATATTTGTATCGATTTTTCTTTAGCAGCTAATCAATCAGTTTCAGTTGTGTTCTCGATGGAGCAAACCTTTGTGTGTGTGCAGGGCGAGTGGTGTGGAAACAGCACCTTCCATTCCTGTCTCTGAATCAAAATGTGGGGATGATGGATGGGCTGTTTTTGCAGTTATCGTGTGCTTTTCTAGATCTCATTTGTGTGTTGCCCCCCCTAGGCTTTTTTTTTCTGCTCTCATAAAAATGAAAAGCCCTTGCAAGGTAAGTGGCATTAATCAGTTACAGACGCAATGGAAATTATGATGAAGCATTCAGAACAGGAAGACAATTTCTTGATGCGTAGTGATTTCAGTATTACTGTTGAAATTTTAAAAATCAAATTCAGAGCCCAAGGCTGGCAAAGAGCACTGCCTGTTATGGCTAAGATTAATTGTGAAAAGTGAAGAGAAGACATTGCTTCCTGTTATGTTGAGTATTTACTGCTGGGAGCAATATTGGATTTTCTGTTGTATTATCCAAATTCCTCAGTTGTGGAGCTTGCATAAAGCCCCCATTTGACTATCACCTCTAGTGATGATTACTCTATAATGATTTTGCTCCAATATAAAAAAGGGACTGCTAATGCCATTCTATTAATTTATATGCAGTTAAATGTCTAATTCTCTTATCTTTTCATTTGTGCAATATTCAAATACAATAATCAAGTAAATATCTCCTATAGATTACATGCATTTGCTATACAGTCAATTCTAGAAGAGATTTAAGTACCACACATTAAAAGATTATATATAGTCAACTATGAAAATAAACATAAGGCAGCTTTCTTTTAAATAGGCAAGATAATTTTACTAACCTGGGAATCCTGAACTGTCTAGAAAAACAGGGAAAGAGAAAGTTCTGTAACTTGATGAGCACATGAAGGAAAATATATAGTGTACTGTGAGACATTTACATGTTTGTAGGATTGGAAGACTTAGCAGGCTCATTTATCATCATCCAGATAGGACTGAAGACACAGCTGACAGTTATTGAGTACTTACTTTGCAAAGTGTAAGGATTAAAAAGATTGAAACCACATGGAGTGTGTTTCAAAGCACTCTGGTTTACGAAGGAGTGTTCTAAATGGGAGTAATGAGACAAGGTCTCACCTAGCCCTAGCAGGCCTACAACTTGCTATGTTGCCCAGAATGACCTTGTACCCTTATCCTCCTGCCTCTCCCTTCAAAATGCTGGCATTATGGACATGTACCACTATATCTAGTTTTGTAATAATGAAAATTAAAGTATACAGAGCTATGAAGCAAGTCTTCGGATAAGAAGTCATTGACCTTTTTTTTTATTTTAAAATTTAAACAAGCACCTTTCGATACCTGAATATCTAGACTGGTGTCAATAAATTGGCAGCCCTTATGTCTCTCTCCGTCTTTCCTAACACTGCCATTCCCTTCTAGTCAGCCTACTCAAAAATGGTCTCTGTGTAGAATCTTGCTGGCCGCTGGCCCTGGATGATCAGCCATGGTCATCTCTGATGACTCTGAAGACCCAAGATACCATTTGGGATCTTGGGGATTATGTTATGCTAGAGGCCTATGAGAAAGAAACTCCAATGTGGTCCTGAGTTAAAGTGACTATTGGAACTGTATGGCTACTGCTCTGTTCACTCAACACATATTTCTTGAGCATTTGCTGTAAGCAGTTTGTATTTCTGCTAATAGACTCAAGCCTTAGAAAAGCTATGATTTCAAGATACGCTATGATTGGCCCCTGCGACTTTTGTAGAAGACATTAGGTTCAAGCATATGTGGTGGTGTGTGTGGGTTTGGCCAGTGCTTAGTAACTGTTGGGTGAGTGGCTAACATAGAAATGATCATGCCTTATGTAATTCCATGTGCAGCTTGGGGCATGTAAGGAAAATGTGGCATGGAAAACCCATTTCAGAAACGAATGAATGCCGCTTCAGGTGTTCATTTAGTGCAGTTAATTGAACACAGACTTGACTGTATGACACAGATGTTTAGTGGTGATGGCTTTCCTACTTCCCTAGATTTACAGCTGAGAAATAACTGTGGAGAATCATTTCCTGACAGTTCACAGGTATCTACTGTTTTACGAATCAGGTATGTGCACTTAACTCCACATTAATGTACATAAATATGCATTTGCTTTGGTTTTGCACATTTTCAACAGCATTCTGCAAATTATTCTGGGTGACAATGGGATACAAGTTCCCCAAGGGTTTGTTTTCAGAGTTTGAATTGAGGCTGCTTTGTTTATGGGATACTTCTGGTGAACTTTGAAAACTTTAACTTAGACAGAAAAGGTTGTTTAGGGGAATTTTAACCGCCCTGGAAAGATGTGAAAGTGATACTGTTACCTGGTGGTTTCTGAACCTGACCTTCGTGGGTTGTTTTCTGGGAAGAAGCACTACTTTGTGATGCCAGCAGCTCATGCTCATTCTGCAGAGTCTGCAGTTTCTCACACTGGCTGTCAGTTCATTTCATTTGAAAACTTATTAAATTTCTTCTCCTGCTCCTGTGGATATTAAATTGCCGTAAACACCCTTACACAATGTCACGTATGGTGAGCACAATTTTCTGCATGAAAAACAATGTTTGTTAGTGGGACCTTGGCTGTCTGCAGAGGTTATAAATTCCTGTATTTCTTGTTATTTGTTGCCCTCCGTATGCTCTTTATATCTCTTGGTCAGTTCTAACACATTTCTTACTGCTTGTGATGTAAGAAAAAGTTTGATTTAGGTTGCTGACTAGGAAACGCATGCCCTTTAATGCATCATTTCTGATAGCATTAACAAGAGGAGGGCGAAGCCAGAGTGTTAGAAAATCCAACAGTGACAATATAGTTGAGTAAGAGGAAGTTGATGAATAAAAGAATTTAGATATAAGGAAATGAGTAATTACATAATTATACGTCGTGTGCATGTGTGTGTGTGTGTGTGGGGGGGGTGGTAGCAGAGTTCAATTCAGAGCCCTGAGAACTCTAGGCTCTACCACTGCTCTACATCCTTATAGTTAGTTCTTTTAAAAAATATATTAATTCTTTGAGAATGTCATAAAATGTATTTTGATCATATTTACCACCTGCTTCAACTTCTCC
>LZPO01077771.1:0-13351 GCA_001675575.1 Neotoma lepida
TTCCGACAGGATTTCGCTGTGTAGCTCTGGAGCCTGTCCTGGAACTCACTTGGTAGCCCAGGCTGGCCTCAAACTCACAGAGATCTGCCTGCCTCTGCCTCCCAAGTACTGGGATTAAAGGCGTGCGCCACCACCGCCCGGCTGTGGTCACTTTTAAGAAGAGAATTAAATGGAAACCAAGAGTTATAATGGTGATTCTTTGCTTCTTTTCTAAAAGACAGTCATCAGAGGGCAATGATAGTCATTAACAGAACTCTTTTATCACTCCTCAGAACAAAATTTCGAATAAACAAGCCCTCCTATTTCTGTCTTTGTTCATGTGAATTTCACTCAAATATTCTGTACATTTAATTTTTTTACTGTTTCTCTCACACTTTTAGAAAAAGTTCCATGAGTTTTACTTTTTGCTCTTTTTCATTTTCTGCCAACTGTCTTGAGAAGAGTGTCTAGAATATAGTAGGATATCATAACTTAAGGAATTTACTCAAATTACAATTCTAACAAATGCATTGAAGGACAAGATGAAATCTATGTGATGAGTATTTGAATAATAATGGCTCACTTATATTTATCTTTGACTCAATCTCTCAAAGGCATAATAATTTAACATACTGCAAATCAAAGATATTAGTTCAATGTACATGTGCATACAGGGTGGCATATCAGTCACTCTAGCGTAGATAGTCTTTATTTTACAAAACTACTATCAAAGCCAACTTTTCATTAGCTAGAGGGGGTATCCATGATAGTTAGGATGATATACCCTCCTGTGTACTGCCTTATGTTATTTCCTCCTTCTGTTTAATCATTTATGCATTTGTTTTATACAATAAACAAATTGAATTTCAAGCCTTTACATCTAGAGTATATCAAGCATAATTTATTCAAAACCATAGGTGTGCTGGGTTTAGTGGTGCATACATGCATTCCCAACACTTTGGAGATTAAATCAGAAAGATCCTAAAGGTCTATGTAGAGAACCTGTGTCTTTGTTTCTCTCATTTATGTGTGTGTGTGTGTATGTGTGTGTGTGTGTGTGTGTGTGTGCGTGTGTGTGCACAAAAATCCTTGATGGTCTGAAATTCACTGTGCTCTACCAGAGCCTAGTGTTGAAATTGTATCCAGAGTCCTAGAATGACAAGGGTGGGCTATCACAGTGGGCTCTAGTGAGGCGGGTAAGGCCACGCCTTTAGCCACTGAAGAGCTCTGACATGCGCAGTAGTATCGACCCAGAGGCGCCTAAAACCGGACCCCTAAGATGACCACTGCTGACATACGATCCAGAGTCAACCAGGAGACACCACGGCAGGTGGAAGCAGAGCCCGCCAAAAAGTACACACATAAGTACCTCAGTCCTTTGTTTAATAGACGAGATTGCTTGCAATCTACCAGAGCCCGTGCCGTTGGTTCTACATCTGCTTACCCCATGCCCCCGGAATCAGAGACAGTGGGACCCCAGCTACAGAGCCTGTAACACTCTAGAATCTATCTTTTAAAAGTTGTGATTTTATCACTTGATAAAATTAGATAATAATTAATTTAGATAAGAAATTATAATATAGTTATGTTCAATTATTAGTCTTATAGAATTACCCAATGAAGTAATTGCAAATAAAATGATATATCTAATGGTTTTCCTCAAATTGTATGTAGACAAAATGAATAAGGAAGGAATGTGGGTAGAGGTTAAGTTGATGGATGATAATGTCAACGATAACTACAAGGAATTGCTTGTTGATGTAATGGTCATTGCACTTCTTCATAGTCTCTGTAACAGAATGAGAATGAAGGTCAGAAGGGAACAGAAGAATGAAAAAAGATGCAATATGGATGAAGGAATAGAGCAAGTTTTGGAGAATTATGTCACAACTCTACTAAAAACAAAGGCTAAGAAGGGGTGGTAAACATCGAGTACTTACATTCCAAGCACAGTTGTAGCTATTAAAATGTTCCCAATAATATTATGCTCTGGGCTCCTTATAAACAACAATTTTCACATATGCCAATGAAAATTCAAAGAGTGAAAGTAAGTGGTAAAAGTTTCAAAATGTGGTCTCTGAATTTGAGAAAAGACTGTAAGGTATACTAAACCTGTAAGATGCATAACACTTTAAGCTATAAGGTACACAATTATTTTTCTTTTAGACTTAGGGCTGGAAATCTTCTTGGCCTTGATACATCAAGTTTGCTTGGGTTATATATCAACCTTGTTTACAAAAGAACAACAGCAACAACAAAAACCTAGGAAAATAGAAACAAACTAAGTCAAGGTTTTCTTAAAACACTTTATATTCAGAAGATAATGCATTTGGATCTTTTGTCTGAGTATTTGTTTTTCCCTGATCACCAAGATGAAATATGAATAAGTGCACACACCTCAAAATAGATAATATTATCCAAGTTTCCTGAGTAATGAATGCACAAATATTCACTATATATATATATATATATATATATGCATCATAACAGAAGATGAAAGGCACTGGGAAGAAAGGGTAGGAATTATTTCTACCAGACCTTGTATTTCAGGCTTAGGGCAATTTTACTTTATTGTACAAGAAAATGGACATGTAAAAATAGCTCTTAAAACAGGTGTGTTGAGTCATCCAGATATATATAATTTTAGAGGAGTGCTCTGATAGGAATGTGATGTAGAAAATAATGTCAGCTAGAGTTAGTTTTTCTGCTCACAAAAGTGGGCAGTGGAGAGGTTGAGTAACAGCTCCACCCAGCAGAATTTGCACCATCCAAGTTGATTATGCAATTCCACTTTTTAGTATCAAATTTTAAAGTAAATGACTTTGGGATTTTCATATTTTGATATCTAAATACATTAAGTGTTTATTTTAGAGTTTCTCATTTTGGGCTAGTATAGAGTCAAATATCTAGAAATAACTAGGGAAGAATTAATACTATAATACTCAAAATACTACTTAGCATGGACACATGAAACAGTTATCAGTGCCTCAAATGCAAATACTTTAAAAGTACTGTTTATTCTCAAAGATACTTTTCAAATGTATATCTGTATTGTCAGAGTATGTGTGCCATTACCCAGGTGCCGGAGACCAGCTTCTGCCATGTGGTCCATGCCACCCAGGATTTTGTAAAGTCCTATGATAATTGGCATATGGTGCTGTGTAATAGTAGGTAATAACTTGAAGACTATAATTAAGTGCATTGACATAAGTCTTTGTCTTTTAATGACCATCAGTGTTTATTGAATAGAGGGTAAATTAAAGGTTCATTAAGCCATGTTCAAAAGCAAAAAAAAAAATATTTTCAAATGGCAGATGTAATGTGAAGTGAAATGGATGTTATTAAAATCTGCTCTGTTGACTGGTGTTTTGAGTACTGACAATTTAGGTTAAATTTTATGAAGTATTTTAAGAAATTTGCAAAAAACATTTATTTTCAATTTATATAACATTCTGAGCTTCAGAGGTATAAGATCATTGAAAAGAACACAGGAAATTTGGCTCTTCTTACATTAAAATGACCTTTTGTGTGTTTTTTCTCTAAAGCATCTGAAAGAAAAGGCAAAACAGAAAAGAAAGCAATAACATATGTAGTAGAATTATGCAGAACATCTGCAGCATACTTCATCTGTCCACAGATATTAGTTAACATTTAAGCTCATAAGATCCATGCTCAAATATATGTGGAAAAGTAAAGGAACCAGAAACTAAATAAAAAAATATATTCATATTTCTCAAAGTATCATAAAGGCATTTTAAAATATAAAATATAATAAATTTGAGATTTTAATTATAGTTAACCTTTTTAATGGTATTATTAAAATCAAGGATAAGGACAATGTCATTTGCATAGGAATTTTTTGTAAAGGTAATTTTAACTAAATATGAGTATGTACTAATAGAAACAGTTGCCCTTTTGAAAACTTTACATCCTGCAGATCAACTAAATGCATATAAAAGTATAAGAAAAAAATCCAAACCACTAGAAAGAAAGAATGAAAGAAAGAATTTTGAACACTGCTTAGTCTATGCTAATCAAATGATATAGAAGCATCTGCAGCCAAAGCCTCCCATGTGTCGTAGATCCTAGTCTCTCTCCAGCACTCATTGTTTATATGTGGTTCATCTTTTTTTTCTGTGCACTGACCATGTGGAGCATTTTCTCTAGAGTACATAGTGTAACGATTACTTACACTTTAGTAGGAGTCCCAAACACTCTGGAGATCATTTGATGACTTAAAGAATCAATTTAAAGTGTGGAATTATATGCAAATTATAGTATTTTATATAAGGACCTGCCTGAGCTCCTGGAATCAACCTTTCCCAGTATTTGAGGGGAGGGATACCTACATATGGCCTTTTATAAGGGATTTTTTTTCTTTACCCAGTGTTTTCAACATTTACAATGATGAACTGTGTATCCATTCTTCTTCCTAAAAGTTCCTTGATAATTTCACACATGAGTGCAAGTCATTTTGATCATATCTAACTCTCACCACTCTCTCCAATTCCTCCTGATTCCAACCCCCATCTTCTTCACAAATTCATGTCTTCTTCCTCTATTTTGTCTGAAATATGTTGTTCAACTTAACATGTGAGTGTAGGGCTGACTGCTGCAGCACAGATTCTGTACCAGTGGTCACATCCTCGAAGAAAACTAGCTTTCCTTCCCTAAGTACCAGCTGAATGCCTGTAGACCTCATGAGAGGGGCCTTGTGCGTACTTTGCCCATCCATGCTGGAATGTTATCTGGTTTCTTCTTGCACAAGTGTTGTGCAGGCAACCAAAACCAGTAAGAGTGTTGAGTGCAGCATACCTGTCACATTCGATTGATATTTTTTCCAAGCAGTCTTTTTGATGCTATGGGTCTTACAGTTTTGCATCGCATTTTTAGTGCATTTTTATTGTTGAGAGGAATTCTACTGTGTGGATATAAAACATTTTATCTATCATCTTATCACTTGATGAATATTTAGTTGTTTCTACTTTCTGGGTGATGGAATAATGATGCTCTCAAATATTTGTATAAAAGTTTTCCTACATATATATATGCTTTTATTTCTCTGGGTATACACCCAGAAATGGAATGGTTGGATTGTATAAATTGTATGAACAATTCTCAGATTATTTTGAAAGCAGCTGCCCTGCTTTTTATTTCTGCTTGCAGTGTGTGAATTCTAACTTCTTTACATTCTTACTCAAACTTATTTTCTGCCTTTTTTTTTAGTATGCTGTCATAGTGTAATGTATTCTTTCCTTTTTGTCTAGAATTCTCTCTCTCTAAAGGCTAATGGCAGCATCTTGCCATGTGCATAGCATCTTGTAAATCTTCTTTAGAAAAATGCCTGTTTAGAGCCTTCATCCATTTTTGAATTGGATCATTTGTCTTTTTAAAATTCAAGTTGTAAGAGCTCTTTATATATTCTCAATGCAAGCCCCACATTGGATACATGATTTGAAAGCATTTCCTTCAGTTTCCCAGTTGCCTTTTCATTTTCCTGATGGTATTCTTTGAAACAAAATGTGTTCTTGATGAAGTCTAATTTATTCATTGTTTCCTTTTGTTGCTTTTGCTTTTTGCAATAAAGTTGTGCAAGATAGAAACATTGAAAAATAGAACAAGCCTTAGTGTATTATTTTATTTTTCTATTAGTTTACAAGTATCACATTTCCTTATGGCATTTTTAACACATACTCTGTTTTGGATAACCCTGACTGTATCTATCCCTCTATTTTTGCCTTCTATATTCACAAACATCTATACCAAATATCTGGGGGTCAAACAGGAAACACGATGTAGAAGTCAACAAATTTGTATTAAATAAAAATGGTTTGAGTTTGGGGTTGTGATACCAGCTGTGGAAAATAGTTTCTCATGTGCCAATCTAGGGACATGAAGTAAAAGAAATATGCAAGCTTTTCTCCAAATTCTACAGGAAGGATCCCTGATGTAGGGAAGTGTACAGAAGAAAGGAAAAACAAGCATATGCATACATGCACGCATGCACATGTGCATGCACACACACCACACACACACATTACTCATTTATGTCATGTAAGGGTACACTTGGGAGTTTGGGGAAAGAACAGTAATGTGATCAAAACACATTATACAAAATTTCCAAAGAAAATTAAAAATGTGGAAAGAAAACTAATAGAAGTCTACAGTGTTGTTCAGGGGATATATGAATTATTACATATTCTAAAAGCAAGTAGTTTCCTTTTATGGTAAATAGTGAGAGATTGCTCTGTGGATATTATAGTTGATGTAGCTCTAATTTTTACCTTTAGGTCATAAATTATTGCAAATTATATCACTGTAATTTTTAGGCTTTAAAATTGATCTTAACTCTGTAAAATTATTAGTATCTATTTTATCAACAAGGGAATTGATGTGTGTTCTTGAAGGAGTTACTATCAAACTGCTACCACCATTTACTTATTTTCCTAATAAATCTTATTGAGGCAGAATTGTAACTGACAGCTAAAATTGGATTTTCAAGGAAGGCATCATAATATCAGATATTGTTATAGAATATGAGGTGATTGTTATTTTTCATGTGGAAAGATCAGATCAAATTGGAGCTCTGCCCGTTGGTCATCCTCTATTTCCTAACCAATTTAACTTGGTCCAGAGCCTGTTAAATATTGACTATGCATCACATTCTTTTTTGTTTCTGTCATAAGAACTTAGGAAAAACCGTAAGAATTCATATATTCCCTTATTCTCTGTGCCTTGCCTAGGTATGAGTCTCTGAAAATAGAAGATTCTCTGATGATAGTTGAGGGGTGTATTAATGTATGATTATAACCATAAGTCATTGGGGGTCAGTTTGGTCTATGTCCATTTAGCAGAATAAAAGCACTCCCTAGGACCTGTGACTCATCTTTGCACTGACTTTTCATCAAATAATGAAGCCAAGTATGGGTTTCAAATTTTTAGTACTTAAATTCAATCAGAAAGTGGAAGGTTATTCCCATAACATTCATGCCACTATTGCATCACTAGGTATGTCTTGCTAGCCCAGTCATTATTGTAGCTCACAGGATTCACAGTGAATAAAATTGATAATTATTTTTCTCCTCTGGTATTATGTATATCACCTTAGTAAGCCAGTTGGAATGAAGCTTCCAGGTCCATACCAATTTGATTTTTCCATATTTTATGACTCAAGTAGCTATAAGGTCTTTTTTAATTTAAATTGTTTTTCGTTTTACATACCAACCACAGTTTCTCATCCCTCTGCTTCTCCCGCTCTCCACTCCAACTCTTCCCATCCCACCCCCCATCCACTCCTGGGGGGGTAAGACCTCTTTTGGGGAGTCAGGCTGGCTTACCAAGTTTAGGCAGGACCAAGCCCCTCCCCCATGTATCAAGGCTGAGCAAAGTATCCCAGCATAGCGAATGGGCTCAAAAAAGCTAGTTCATGCACCCGGGATAAGTCCTGGTACCACTGTCAGGGGCCCCACGAACAGATCAAGCCACACAACTGTCACCAACATTCAGAGGGCCTAGTTCAGTCCCATGCAGGTTCCCCAGCTGTCAGTCCAGAGTCCGTGAGCTCCCACTAGCTTGGGTCAGCTGTCTCTGTGGTTTCCCCTATCGTGATCTTGACACCACCACCCCCACCCCCGCTCATATAATCCCTCCTCTCTCTTCAAATGAACACCAGGAGCCAGGTCCAGTGCTTGACTGTGAATCTCTGCATCTGCTTCTATCAGTTACTGGATGTAAGTTCTTTGATGACTATTAGGGTAGTCACCATTCGGATTACAGGGGAAAGCCAGTTCAGTAACCTCTACACTATTGCTGGGAGTCTTAGCTGGGGTCATTCTAGTGCGTTTCTGGGAATTTTCATAGCAATAGGTTTCTCTCTCACCCCATAATGTCTCCCTCTATCAAGACATATCTTTCATTGTTCTCCCTCTCTGTCCCTCCCTCAGCCGTCTTGATCCATGATGTTCCCATCCCCCATCCTTTCCACTCTACCTGCCTCCCAGCTTATCCAGGAGACCTTAACTATTTCCCCTTGCTGGGGAAATCCATGTGTGTCCCTCTTAGGGTCCTCATTTTTACCTGGCTTCTCTGGGGTTGTGGATTGTAGCCTGGTTATCCTTTGCTTTGTGTGTAATATCCATTTAAGAGTGAGTACATACTGTGTTTGTTTTTCTGGGTCTAGGTTATCTCACTCAGGATAATTTTTTCTAGTTCCATCCATTTGCCTACAAATTTCATGGTGTCATTGATTTTTTTTTTAAACATCAAGTAATACTCTATTGTGTAAATATAACACATTTTTTTTATCCATTCTTCAGTTGAGGGGCATCTAAGTTGTTTCCAGGTTCTGACTATTATGAATAATGTTGCTATGAATATAGTTGTGAATGTTATGAATATACTTGAACAGGTCTTCATAACATTTTTAAAAGATTTTTTGCAAGCATTTTTTAAGACAGTTTTTGTTCTCATTGAAAACCTCCTTTGAAGGCAAAAGCCCTCTACAATGAAAACTTCACATTTCTGAAGAAAGATACTTTAAAAGGTCATTAAAATTGAAAAGGCATCCTGTGTTCATGGATCAGAAAATTAATATTGTAAAAATGATCATCCTACAAAAAGCAATTTGCAGATTCAATGCAACAACAATCAAAATACCCACAGCATTCTTCATGTAAATAGAAAAAAATCATAAAATACATATGTAACCAGAAAAGACCCAGGCTAACCAAAGAAATCTTGAGTTAAAAAGAATATTGGAAGTATTGCTATTCCAGATTTCAAGATATATTATACAGATATAGTATAAAAAATATATGGTGCTGGCACAAATCAGACATGTAGACCAATGAAATAAAATAGAAGATCCCAACATGAATACAGCCACCTGGTACTTGACAAAGAGGTACAAAAATATACCCTGGAGAAAAGACAGCATCTTCAAAAATGGTTCTTGGAAAACTGTATGTTCACATGGAAAAGTAAGTCATTAGATCCATGTTTAACAGCCAGCACAAAAATTAGCTCCAAGTTGATCAGAGACTTCAATTTGAAACCTGAAACACTAAACCTGCTAGAAGAAAGCATAGGTAGTACCCTACAAGGTTTTTGTGTAGCTATAATAAAGGACTTTCTAAACAGGAAAGGCCAAAGAATTAAGGCAAACGATTGGCAACTAGGACCTCATAAAACTAAAATGCTTTTAACAGCTAAGAAAACAGCTGAGTGAAGAAGAAACCCACAGAATTGGAGAGAATCTTTGCCAGCTATACATCTGACAGAGGATTGGTATACAGAATATACAAAGAAATCAATAAACAAAGAGCCAAGGAAGCATAAATCAAAAGATGAGCTACAGATTTAAACAGAAGGTTCTCAAGGGAAGAATTACAAATGGCTAAGAAATAATTGTTCCTTCATATTTAGCAATCATGGAAATGAAAATCTGAGATTTTATTGTACTCAACTCAAAATGGCCAAAATCAACAGAACAACTGACAATAAATGCTCGTAAGGTTGTGGAGAAAAAGGAACCCTCATTCACTAACGGTGGAAGTGCAAATTGGTGCAGCCACTCTGGATATCAGTAATGAGAATCCTCACAACACAGAAAATAAGTCTGCCGTATGACCCAGCTATATCACTCTTGTGCATATGCTGATAGGAATCAGCATCTTACCCCATGGATACTTGCTCAGCAATGCATGTCATAGCTTCCCTGTTCATAATAGCCAGGAAATGGAAACAATATAAATGGACTTCAACAGATGAATGAATAATGAAAATGTGGTACAGTACAGTGGAATACTATTCCTATGTAAATAAAAATGGGATTTTCAGGTAAATGAATGGACTTAAAACATGACATTAAGTGAAATAACCCAGACCCAGAAAGACAAATGCCTCATGTTTTTTTCTAGTCTCAGGCTTCTAACTCCAAATCTTCAGATGTGAGTATACAGAAACCAGGAAAACATAAAGGGACCATAGATGGTGATGGGGTTCCAGTTGGTAGCGAGGGGGAAGGTAGGGACCTTGGAAAAGAATTGCAGGATTTGGGTGATATGAAATGGGAAATGAAATAATGGAGAGTGGGCCCACACTGGGAAGAAGGAAGGAAGGTCAATACAGAAGGAGAATGAGCTAAAGATAACACCAAGGTTGTTTGACAAAGCTTTAAGAAAATATATTATTTTATATTTACCTAAAATTATACACAATACATGTAAGTGCATTTCCACCATTTTGATAGACCAGAATAAATTTTTAGTACTTTCTTAATCTTATCCTCATCAAAGAAGCTTCTCTTTGCAGCTAACAGTGATGACCATAGAGAAAGCCACAGCTGGACACAATCACAATGCAGAGATAGCAGGTCATGAGGAACACAACCTCAACAGAAGCATCTACATCACAAGGCCAGGAGCTATAGCTTGGGGAACATTATGGTAGAGCATAGTAGGAACACTGTAAGAGCCAGAATACCAGGAAGTCGGCAGTAGCATAATCTCTTCTAGAACTGTCTTGATAAGCAGGACCAGAACAATAGTCATCTTAACAGGGAAAGGGAAAAGTTTTCCTGCATTCCACCCACAGACAAAGAACTTCAGACAACTGTTGACTGCTGGAAGAAGGAGTATACGCTTCTCCAGGGAAAAGCCCCCTTATTTATTGTCGTAAGTGAGTAGTCAGATCTGACACTAGATACACAAAAACAACAGACTCAGCAAGTTTGCAGGTTCTCTCTATATATACATGTATTATACACACACACACACACACACACATACATATATATGCATAGTGTGTATGTATGTAATAAATATAATCAAAGAAAAAGCGACCATGGGAAGAGTTTGAGGGATAATGACTAGAGGGATGGAGGGAGAAAGGGCTATGTGATATAATTCAATTTTGATTAAAAGTATTAAAAAATTAGAAAATTTCTTTGATCTGTCCACTCCTAAAATTTTGCTTTATTCCTCTTAGTTTCACTTTCAGTTAAGGCTTAGGATTTAATGTATAGAGAGTAGAGTTTATATGCCTGTGAATATGACATGCATATACTCATACCTACACCCACATACTAACTTTTATTTTGCATTGCTGGGAATTGAACCCAAGACTTTTGACATCATAGCCAAGAGTTCTTTTGCTTAGGTAAACTCCTTGGCCTAGAATAAAATTTTCTTATGCTAATTCTTCTACATTTTTGTTTGAATTTTAATAGCTGTAATATTATATGTAGTATTGCTAAATATTAAGGAGCTGTGGTGACTGGGAAACATTTGTGGAATACTTTCTCTGTCTTAAGGGTCAAATGAGAGAAACTAGTACAAGAAAGTTTCATTGCATCCCAATAGCTCTAATCATTTACTGTATTTGAGTGCATTTGTATGAGCTGGAAAAGGAATCTTAGAAAGATCGATTTCCTAGCCTAAAGTCACAGTCAGTGAGTGGCAGTGTAGCAATTCATATTATTTTCTGCTGTAAACTCAAGTGCACAACAGTTACCATGTTGGGCTCAAAAAATATTTTTTCTACCAATAATGAAACTTCTAATTCGTTTATTATGGTAACTTTAAAATGGTCTCATGGCTTTCACTACAATAAGATACAGATATTAGAAACTATGTTCCATATCCACAGTTCTTTGTTACTATTCTTTTGTCTGTAACCCTAATTTGTCTTTCATGCTATTAGTTGTTTCCTGAGCATATTTGAATTCAACTTTACTAATTTCCTCAGTTTGAAATTATATATTATAGGTGATAAACAAGACTTGACCAATAGCAATAATACCTACAACAATTTTGCCTCCAGTTTGGAAAAGACAGGGAGTGAAAATTTTCCTAAGAATAAGACATTGCTAAACCCTAATTTTATTGCCTTAACAAAAGTCAAACTTGATTTATTTTTTCCTCTCTATTAAAAAAAAAACCAAAAATATTTTCTTTTCTTTGGAGCAATTTGTTCAATCTTTAGGAGGCACTTAATTAAATTATTACCTGCTGCAGCACCATCTGTTTTTGTCCTAGAAATAAGAAGCATAGCTTTCTTTTACATAGCCATGGTAAATATGTAAAAAGTGCCAAAAAGCAATAAATATCATCAAGATGGACTGAGGCACTTCAATCTCTACACAGTAAGTCTCCATTGTTCTGTGGATTCCTAAATGAATTTTTTTCTGGATATATTCCTTTTAAAGTGTATTATGTGCAGGAGAGCAGTTGAATTAATCTTATTTTATAAGTTCCTGTACATTTCCCTTCAAGATATATGACCTGATTTTATTTTTAAACTGGATATTGCTCCCATCACTAATACCAGGTCTGAAACTCACATGCAGTTGGCAACATCACAGTGTTTCACATGGCCTTGAAGGTACTTAGTCCAGTGGTAGTTTTTCTAAACACACAATGTCTCTCTAGAGCCTCCTTTCATTTTCCTTCTGCTCTGTGTCCCCTCGCTCCTGCCAACAGTCTTTACAATAATCACATTGCTAGACAATCTAGTTTTTCTACTCAGTGCAGACTTGGTGTCTTTTAAGAAAATGGAGAAAGGTTGGTTGAGACAAATTGCCTTGTGGCCTTCCTTCCCTGTGATGCTCAGGACCTTCGAGGACTGGGTGTGTATACATATGAGTGATTAATTTATTTAATTTGATGAAGCAGATGTTATTTATCATTGTAATCTAGCTTTAACCATATAATTCTGATGAGCAGTACCTACAGCATAGATTTATGAAATTGTCTCGTTTGAGTTTCTTCTTACAAACACACAAAAATATTTTGCCCATGAAAAATGAAAATTTCTCTGCAGATCAAGCTAGTAATTATGGGACAATAATTTCAATGAAGCCCTTCTGGTTTTGAATAGTTTGTAATTTAAAATGATAGCAGTTACAGAAGGATGTATACTTTAACAAATGTTATTAACTTTATCCATAAATTATCTCTTAAAGTATATAGATTGGATATTACTATCATCTGTTGGAGTCTGATCTAGATTAAATAATTGTGATAGGGCATAATGCTGGCAAAAGTATTATGTTACCCTAAGTTTGTATGATCTTGTTAAGATAATGTGATTATTTGCAGTTTAATATTTGTTACACAACTTTTAGGTACTGAATACTGTGCTAAACTACAAATATGAAAGGGCTAAATGAATTAACTACAATCCAGACAGGAAATGAGGACAAATAAGGCTGAGGAAAAGCAGGCATAACAGGTACCTATAAGAAGTTTGAAAGCGGGGGCTGAAGCCATGGCTCAGCAGTTAAGAGCACTGACTGTTCTTCCAGAGGTCCTGAGTTCAATTCCCAGCAACCACATGGTGGTTCACAACCATCTGTAATGAGATCTGGCACCCT
>LZPO01077775.1:0-13292 GCA_001675575.1 Neotoma lepida
AACAGACCCCAACCCTTCCAGGCCCTACTTGGACTCTCTTCCTCCCTGACAAGGACCTTATAGATCCCTGTGGTGGATTAGTCAGGAAGAATGGCTGGAGGCACTCTTTTTTGTGTGCTGGAAAAAATAGTCTGCAAGGTTACTTTCCCAGTAATCATGTCTGGTGTTTCCTTGGAGGCAAGCCTTCTATAAATTGGGAAACACTACAGCAGGAGCTGAAATGACTGTTATTGAGCTGCTTCACACCCAAATCGTAGATATTGGTGCTGCAGAAGAAGCAATTGGGTAGGTGTTGAGTTGGTTTTCAGGATAACTGGATTGCAAAGACATTCTGGGATGATTCACTGATAATGGCACAGAAAGAGAGAGGTAAAAATAATAACAATGGATACCCATATATGGAACTCTCATTCTGTGCTGAATATCTCTCCCAAGTCAACTTTTCTCACTACCATAGGGCAGTAGTGGCAGGTACATGACCTATTGTTGGCCTATCAGATTCTTCCCTTGGATTCTGACTCAAGTGAAGTGATATTAAGACAGTGGGAATCATTGGGATAAATGATTGTTTATCCCAGAGTTGACCCCTAAATAAAATCACTGTGGTAGGTTATTTTCTCTGTCATCTGAACTGAGCCACAGCAAGTACAGGTATTTGGTCAGTCTCAGTGTGTCAAGGAAGGGGGTTCTGCGTTAGTGTTTTAACAGGACTAGAGAAACAGATTGCCCTCCCTAATGTGGGTAGGCCTTATCTGGAGGCACAAATAAAAAATAGGCAGGCTAAAGGAGAATTTTATTTCTCTGTCTGATACCTTTTGAGCTGGCTTGTGTGTTTATTCCTGCATTTGTACTATTGCTTGCACCATTGGCTTCAGTGCTTTGTAGGACCTTGGACTCCAACTGAAACCAGCTTTCCTGAGTCTCTCACTTGTAGATAGTAGGATGAGAGACACCATGGTTTCCATAACTGCATGAACCAATTCCTATAATAGGTATAGATATAGATATGAACATGGTTACAGATATGCATATGGATGGCTATAGATATAGATGACAGATACAGATATGTAGATAGATGTAGATAGCACAGTGTCCTAGTTCCATTTCAGTTGTTCTGATAAGACACCCTGACAAAACTCAACTTAGATGAAACAGTGTTTTTGTCCTCACAGTATCAGTTCACAGTCCATCATTGTGAGGAAGTCAAGGCAGGAACTTGGAGAGTCATATCAGACCCAGCCAAGAGCAAAGATAATAAATGCAAGCATATTTGCTCTCAGCTCAATTTATTTACCTTTATGCCATTCAGAGTCCTGCTCATGAAATAGTGCTGCCCATATCCAGGGTGGGTCTTCCCACCTCTTCTTAACCAATTAAGAAAAATTCCCAACAGATATGCCTACAGGTCAACCCAGTCCAGGCAACCCCTCCTTGGGCTGTCTTCCCAGGTGGTTCTAGGTTGTATCAAGTTGATAATTTGAAGTAATCGTCACATACAGTTACAGAAATATCATCTATTGGTTCTGCTTCTCAGGAAAATTCTTAATTTTTTTACATGTTTTATTTTAATTTTATTTTGTGTATGAGCATCTTGCTTATATGCATGTACACTGTATGTATGCTTGGTGCCTGCAGAGGTCAGAAGAGGGCATTAGATCCCCTGGAACAGGAGTTACAGATAGTTGTGGGTTAAGATGAGGGTGCTGGGAATAGAACCCAGGTCCTCTGCAAAAGCAACAACTTCTTAACCACTGAGTCACTGGAAGGTCCTAATATAACTGTTAGGACATTTGTGCTGTGACGGTCCATTGGAAAAACCAGGGTGTTAAGCCAGTGCTTGTTTGGCCTGCCTCCCACCAAAACACTCCTGTTCCCTGACTGCATTCAAAGGACCAACAACCAGCTTCTGCTACTGTGACCAAAACTGTAGCCGATAATAAAGTCCTAGTCCATGGATAAACACTATTCTCTTTATTTATTGTGTATACAGTGTTCTGCCTGCATGTCAGAAGAGGGTACCATATCTCATTATAGATGGTTGTGAGCAACCATGTGGTTGCAGGACCTCTGGAAGAGCAGTTAGTGCTCTTAACCTCTGAGCCATCTCTCCAGACCCAACACTATTCTCTTAAAGGCTTAAAAAAATCTGTAGCACTGGACCTGGTGCAGGAGGCTTGTTAAGCCAACTACTTGGGTAGCAGAAGCAGAATCATGAATTAAAGGTCCCTACTGGCTAGAACAAGTCTGGTGACATTTTGAGTAAGTTAGTGAAGTGCTCTGTCCAAGTTTTAAAAACAAAAAGAGCTTAGGATACAGTTCAGTGGTAGAGTACTAGCATGGTGTGCTTGAGTCCCTAGATTCCATCCCCAGTAAAACAAACAAACACCCCTCCATAGAAATCCATGGAGAGGAAACCAATAGCTAGTGAACAGCAGAGCCAGGATTTGAACTAGCATGCCACATCTAGAGCTTCTATGCCCCTCTTTATAATATTATGAATACATGTTATTATATTATGAAGGTTTCCTATCAGAGGGTAGCAGGATGGTTGCTGGGTTGGTTTTGCTCCCTCAGTGTGGCTATTTGCCAATGCTTGAAAACAGAAATTCCCAGAGTCGGCCTCCTTGCCTCTGTCTGAGTGAAGAAAATGCAAATAGTCAAAGCTGGATAGACAGGGTGTGGTCTGCTCTAGTTCAGAGCTAAGCACCACACATGTGGACTCTCACTAAATCATTGGGGGTTCTGCTCTGCCACTTGGGGGAGGTGGGAGGTAGTGAATCTTCTGGTGCAGGCTTTACGACAGTGCATGGCAAGTCTGAGGAATGGCCGTGAGACCAATCTCAGCACATCGTTGCACAAAAGCATTCTGTATAAAAAAACAAGAACTCTTACTTTGTGCTGGGCACCATCCTAAATGTATTCTATAGATTATGTTCTAATGTCCTTATGTATGATGTTTCCTGTGATCTCAAATAGGAGTTGAAAGCTTTGCAGGCTGGTTTTGATTGATAAGGATTCATGGTTCTGATATTGTAATTGGGGTTCTGGATTCTCTCACCCTACCCAGTTTTGTTCCTTTTGAACCCAACTTTGCAGCCACCTACATACCCAAGGTGGGAAAGGACGGGGGCACAAGTCTAGAGGAGCTCGTTGCAGAGGTGGCTGTTGCTACTCCTTTGTTCTTGTTTGGTTTTGTGTACATATGAGAATGCATGTTCAAGTATGCAAGTGGGCATGTGTGTATGCACACATGTGTGCACATGTGCAAAAGCCAGAAGTCAACCTCAGGTGCCATTCCTCATTTATTGAGACAGAGTCTCTCTCATCAACCTGGAACTTGATGATTCAGCTAGTCCAGCTAGCTAATGAGCCCCCGACACTCACCTGTATCCACCTCTGTGGTACCTGAGTCACAAGGGCACACAGCCACACCCAGCTTTGTTTTGTGGTTCTAGGCATTGAACTCATATCCTCACACTTGCATAACAAGCAATTCACCAGTTGAGCCATCTGTCTGGCTCCCTTTGTTTCTATTTATTTACTCTTAGAGAGTAAATATTCTAGCCTTAGATATTCCACATAAGCCTGGGTCAGCCTCCCAGGCTCCAGGGCTAAATTTCATCAATTTGCAGTATATATTTTACTCTGGGAATGGGGGATGGGGAAGAAGACACGACTCCTTACTTTCCCACCCACAGCCTTGTTTTCAGAGGGCTCTAGCTGGCTCCAAGCCTGGAGCCATAATAAGCCTGCTGAATTAGCTGCTAAGAGAGAAAAGGACGGGAAACTATTAGGCAGCTGTCTGGCTACTTTGGGACTTTCTGGCTCCAGGGGCCCTCGGGACACTGGGGAGGGGCATGGAGGAAGACTGGATTTGAAGTTGAGCTCATTTTCAATTATCTTTTTTCTAGTAGTTCACAATAATGTCATTACTATTATTCTTCAACACGGGCAGATATGCTGATGTGGTTGACTGAACTCAGTCAAGGCCTTCAGGTTTTTCAAGGCCATTTCCATATCTGTTTAATGAAGATAATATATTATATAACAGACATTATTGCCATGAGAATTAAGAAGAGTATAAGCCATGCATTTTCTCAGAAAATACAGTACACAGATATTATGATATATACACTGATTGAAGCTCTCTTCTTGTGTTTAGCAAGTGTTTAATATTCATCATATGTCAGCTATTGTATTAGTTACTTAGAAAATCTTAATTACCACTAAGATATAGTTCTTATACTGTGCACATTTCACAGACAGAGCTTTCCAAACCATTGAGTAACTGCTCAATGATCATGTGGATGTTAATTGGTAGAGACAACATTATTGTGACTGTTCTTGTCATATGGACCCTGGCTCTAACACACATACACCCATGCACATACATCCATGCTCAAACCTACTAGTAAGATAAGACAGACTCACTTGAATACATAGAGAACAGACATCAGGTAGCAATACATAGCCAGGTGTGCTGCTAAACATCTGTAATTGAGCACTGGAGAGGTAGTGTCTCAGTTAGGGTTTCTATTGCTGCAAAGAAACTCTGGCCAAAAGACATGCTGGGAAGGAAAGGGTTGATTTGGCTTATACTTCAGCATTGCTGTTCATCACTGAAGGAAGTTAGGACAAGAACTCAAACAGGGCAGGATTCTGGAGGCAGGAGCTGATGCAGAGGCCATGGAGGGGAGCTGCTTACTGGTTTGCTCATCATGGCTTGCTCAGCCTGCTTATAGAACCTAAGACCAGCAGCCCAGGGATGGCACCACCCATCATGGGCTGGACCCTCCCCCATTGATCACTGATTGAGAAAATGCCTTACAGCTGGATCCCAGTGAGGCATTTTCTCAGCTGAGGCTCCTTCCTCTGTCAACTCTAGCTTGTGTCAAGTTGACACACAAAACAAGCCAGTACAATTGACCCCTTGTCAACTAGACACACAAACACATAACTATTAAGCCACAACCCTTCCTTTCTTATTTATCCCCAAGATCTTAAATAACTTTAAAAGTCCCACAGTCTTTACAAATTCAAACACTAAAATTTCAGTCTCTTAAAATATCCAATCTCTTTTAAAAGTTTAAGTCTTTCATCTGTGGGCTCCTTTAAAAATCAAAATTAAATACCTTCTTCAAGAGGGAAAAACCAGGCCACCATTACAATCTGAACCAAGCAAAACCAAACTCCAACAGTATAAATAACTCAATGTTCAGTTATCTGGGCTTCACTCACAATCTTCTGGATTCCTGCAAACGGCTTGGGTCACTTCTCCAGCTCTGCCCTCTGCAGCCAGCACACACAGCTTGTCTTCTGGGCTCCAGCTGGCTCCACTCCACTGCTGCTACTATTCTTGGTGGTTATCCCATAGTACTGGCATCTCCAAAATGCTGGGGTCTTCTACTGCAACTGGGCTGCACTTTCACCAACAGCCTCTCATAGGATGTCTTCATGGTGCCAAGCCTCAAATTCTTTGCATGACCCCTTCAATCCTGGGCCTTCAACTACCACTGAGACTGCACCTTCACCAATGACCTTTCCTAGCCTCTCACAGTGCCATGCTTCAGCTGATCTCCATGATCCCCTTAGTGCCTTCAAAACCAGCACCACCTGGGTGACTCTTATGTGTCACCAAGTCCAGATGCCAGCATGAGGTACAACCTTGGCTGCCTCTGGAGCACAGCTTCTCTATGCTCTTAGGAGACACTTCCCAGAAGATTTCACCTCAGTGATGCTGGTCTCTTTTTAGTCACTGCTAATTTCTTAGCTCCAGCTGACCAGCATCAAGTATCCCAGCAAAGCAAAATTTTTGCTTTAGTAGTTCGGGTTTCTTGTTAATCACAACTGATTCTTCAGTTCCAGCTAACTAGAACCACAGGATCTTAAGTCAAAATAGCAAATGACCCTGATAGAGTCTTTAAACTTCCCTCTGAACCTTCATAAGCCAGGCCTCCCTCCTCTGCACTGCTCACCGCTCTTAACATTCTTATCATCTAAGTTCCCCAGAACATCCCACAGAGCTCTTAACACTCAATGGCTCTTCTAGCCCAAAGTTGCACAGTCCTTCCACTATCCTCTCCCAAACATGGTCAGGTTTGTCAAAGAACTAGCCCACTATGCTGGTACCAACTTCTGTCTTAGGGTTTCTATTGCTGAGACAAAACACCATGACCAAAAGACAAGTTGGGGAGGAAATGATTGAATTGGCTTACACTTCAGCATTCCTATTCATCCCTGAAGAAAGTCAGGACAGGAATTCAAACAGGGAAGGATCCCTGAGGCAGGAGCTAATGCAGAGGCCATGAAAAGGAACTGCTTACTGGCTTGCTCCTCCTGGCTCGCTCAGCCCGCCTTCTTATAGAATCCAGGACCAGCAGCCTAGGGATAGTACCACCCACCATGGGCTGGGCCCTCCTTCATTGACCACTAAATGAGAAAATGCCTTATGGCTAGGTCTCATGGAGACACTTCTTCAAGTGAGGCTCCTTCCTCTGTTGAACTCTAGCTTGTGTCAAGCTGACACACAAAACCAGCCAGTACAGGTAGAGACAGGGGGATGAAGAGTTCAAGGTTATCCTCAGCTACATACAATGTCTAGGTTTCAAACAAAAACAAACAACAACAAAAACAGAAAGAAAGGATAGATAGAAAAAGAAACAAAGCACAAACATAGAAAGAAGCCCTTGTTAATTTATCGACTTTAACTTCTTCTCTACAATCAGGGTATTTTTGAACTTTTTATTTCAATGCCAATTCCCAAGGTGATAAATTATGGCCAGCAAAAGGCAAAGGCTGCCAGAATTATTTTCACTTAGGGGAATTTGAGGCCCATGATAGGTGACAATAGAAAGCATTCTGAGAGAAATCATTCATTCATTCACTCAGTGATGTAGTGTTGGCCACCAGCTATGTCCTATGCACTATGAAAGACTCTGAAGAGACAGCCGTGATGTGACATGATGCATGGGTCCACAGCTATCAAAGACTGCTGGTGTTGGAAATGCTCTTGTCACATCCTTGTAATGCTATCTATTTCAACAAGATGGTTGTAATCTGGGAACAGTGTCTTCATTCAGGATCTTTGTTGTGGATGCTCAGAATTTGGGGGTGCTACTGTCTATCATAACAATCACTAGCTACTTTGCTTAATTACACTTGAATTCAAACATATTAAAATTAAAGCTTAGAAAACCTTCGGGGACTTTGAAACCATATAGCCACATTTCTAGTGTCCAGGACCTCCACCAGCCACATTTCAAGAGCTCAATACCTAGCCTGGCTGAGGGCTTCCATACTTGCTAAATCAATGCATAGAGCTTCATTGCAGAGCACTAGAACAGAACATTAAAAAAACAAGAGTTTAGAGATAACCAACTTCGGTTCTCCTTATACATTTGGTGAAATAGAGATCCAGAAGGTAGCCACACAAGGGATGCATAGTGCATCTAACCTCAAGTGAAAACTCAGTCTTTGCCAAATAATAGGCCTACTTCCAACATGGTCTTACCCAGCATGCCAGCGTCCCTTCACGAATCAGGGATAGGAGGTCATTGGCCTCAGGTTTGACATTGCTTTGCATGTTCTGTGGATACCAGATAGTCTTCAGAGGAAACATTCCAGAACAGCCCCAGCTGTTTCCACTGGAGGTCACGTGCATCACTGATGACAAAAAGGAAAAGAACAGCAGCAGCTGTCCTGTGTGCATGGCTCCTGGGACTGTGCTTGGCAAGCAACATCTGTTTTAATAGTCTGATGTTAAAACAGGGAGCAAAAAACAAGAATCAGAAAGGTGAATTAACTTGTTCAAGGTTACCCAGCTAAAAGGGAAGGGAGAGATGGAGATAGAGAGAGGAAGGGAGGGAGGGAAAGAGAGAGGGGTATGAACGGGAACCTGAGTCCTGATGTTGAATTTCATCTTAAAGCTTCATTTTCATGAGATAAGGAACGATTAAAATGACAGGTTTTCCTCTCTTCTGGCTCTGCTTCAAATTCAAAAATAAAAACAAATGTAAAACCAAAGTTTGAACAGGAACCATCCCTGCTGGGAAAGCCACACATGCTCTTCTCCTTCCTGGCCAATTGTAGCAACTCTCTTCCATCTATAGACCAGGACCCCCTGGAATCATGGCTGAGGCCAGGAAGGACAAGAAGGAGCCATGGGTGATGTTTCTGGAGATGCAGAGAGACACTGAGCATTATGTAGGATTCTGAGTGATCCCTAGCACCCCTGTCTCATGTAGTGGGTAGCTGTTCCAGCTTTGACCTGGAAGCATTACCTTTAATGAGGCTTCCGGTAACTGCCACACCTACCTATTACCTACCCCTGGGACGGGCTGAGACAGCCTTTAAGATCGGAGATCTAGATGTGCTGGCCCTCTTGTTTCCTCGTAATCCTGGATGCTGGATGGCAGACCGAGTCAGAGTTCTCCAGAGAACCCTGCTGGACTGCACCTCACCTCTCCTGGATCCTGTAACCAACCCCTTTACTGGCTGTAAGTTACCCCCAAATAAACCTCCTTTTAACTACATGAAGTTGCCTTGTTAAATCCCCACTTTAGTCTCAGGATGGATGAGAGAGAGAGACAAACAGAGACACCCTTGATGTCAGGCTCCCTTCCAACCTCGGTCGCAGCTGTGCCACTTCAAATCCATGTCAGGCAAGGAGGAGAGCCGGCTTTATTCTTGTGTGATAAGGCATTATCACCTCTTATTCATGTAGGGTTTACCTGTAGTGTCACTTTGATGACTGAAATATTTGCTTGAGAGTTCTCCCAATGGATCTCGTAGAGCAGGCGGAATGCAGCTGGCTAGTGAGCTTTCTCACCACTAGTTGAGTTTGTTTTGCAAAAATAAACGCAGTGAAATGAGTCTTTGGAGACCTGAACCCAAAGGAATGCAAGCAGGGGAGGTGACTTAGAACCACACCGCAGAAGGCTTTCTGCAGCAGCCTGGATGCTGCAGCTTGGTTTGGAAAGTGGTAAGAATTTCAGAAGTGAGATCCTTTAGTTCATTTGTTTTCAGCAGACAACTGCTATGACCTGGGCTTATTTGATCATTTTGCAAATATTAAGTTCTTGCAATGTGCCTGCTACTCCTCTAGGTCCTGAAAACTGGTGCATGCACCAGAGAGACACATCCAGGGAGCTGGCATTCATCTAGCATAGTGATTCTCAACTGGGGATTTTGGAATTGTCAGGAGGCATTGTTAATTTCCATAACAGGGAGAGGGTGGAACACACTTTTGGAAACTGAGAGTGGAGGCCAGGGATGTTGTAAACCATCCTGCAATATACAGAACAGCCTGAGCAAAACTGGCAAGATGTCAGCTAGTGCTGCGGGCAGTGGGAAACCCTGACCTAGCCATAAGCTCAAGAATGGCACAGGCCTTTCTCCTTGCATTAGAAATCACAGATGGCACCACAGTGCAGAGTGCACAGGTTATAAATAGCAGATCAAAAAGTAAGATTTTTGTGATAAAGCTTTGGAAATGATCCAAGGATATACCAATGTCAGGCTTTTAGTATTACAGGCAAAATTTGAAAACCTGTGATACTTTTACTCCCAAGTAGCAGTTCAGGGTAGCCAATGTGAGACATCCACAATTAGGAACTCCAGGTGATTGCTGGGGGAAATGTCTAATGAGATACTAGGAATCAGGAAGGGTCTATGACAAACAGCCATAGACTTTGGAATCTGCCACACAGAAGAGTCAGTGGTAGCTGATAGTCATCAGATAGCAGCTACGAGCATGCACTCATCATTGGATGTATCATTCCAACTACCCTGTGAAATGGAACCACAGAGATCCTGGCTTCACAGATGAAGGAGCAAAAGCAGAGGTTAAGTAACCTGCCCAAGACCATCCAACATAGCAGGAGCCAGCTTTGAAAGACAGCACTTTGGCAGCAGAACATGCACAGTGCCTACACTTCCTCTCAGGGTGCTCATCGATGGTTAGGGAACCACCATTTAGCATCCCCAGCTGGCCAGTTGGTCCTGGAAGGTAGACTCAGACTGCAACAAATGTAGAAACCTAATCTGAAATGGTTAATACAGATTTCTTCAAGCCAGTGCTTGGACATATTTGTTGTCTAGACTCTGCTGTTGCCCTGGGTCCCATTTTCTGAACCATTCTACAAACTATCACCTTCCACAATCATAAGTATTCCTCCTGTTTATATAGCTATTGTAATTTTTAGACATCAAAGATTAGTGACTCCTCATACAGAAAAACTCCAGGGAGGAGTTTCTAAACCTGGGAAGCAGCTTGGGGTCAGTCTATGGGAAAAGGAGGATATAATATAGGAAGATAAGACTATAGCCTAGCCTCAGAATGAGGGTGAGAGGCTGCAGGAGGTGCACAAACCTAGATCCGTCTGTCTAGATTTAAATCTTGGGTCTACTCACTGTATAATTTCAAATAAGCCATTTACTATACCTCTAGTTTCCTACTTTTGGAAGAGGTATATATTAATGCTTGCTTTGCAGAGTTGATTAGAGGACCAAATGAGCCAGTGATGCATTCCATCACTCCTAAAATGCACATCTACACGTTACCATTGCTGGAATTGGAATGTGGCTTACAATTGACAGATTATCATAGATTATTGTGTGCACTTTTTTCTCAGTGGTGCATAAAATAAAAATGTAAATTATTGATTGCATCTTAGAGTCAATAATACAGTATGTCTGGAATATTATAAAAGCTTAAAATATCAGGAATTATTGCCTCTATTTTTATTATCAGCTCTTAGCATATCATCGGGGCTTAGTCAATATAAGTTCAGAGGAGATTTCTCTTGGGTTTGAGTCTGACCTGAAGGTACATATGAAGATTTGGATCCATACAGCATGTGGAGAGGTCACAGTCTGGGCTCTTCTCCTACAGAATCACCTTGGCAAGAAGAAATGACAAAACTCTGGCTGTAATAAATCACCCTGGACTGCTCTCTGGGAGTTCAGGCAATTTTTGCAACCATATTCCTCTTCTGGTGCACATTTTATAGCACAAACCCATCAATCCTTNCACCTGTGCCTCCCAGTCTCCCAGTGAGCCATGCAGATTGTGAGCCTAGTGATGTGTATGTGATGTTGCATGCTTAGGCTCTGTGGGATCAGTGATAAGCCCTTTACAAATGCCATTCCTCAGCTTCAGCATGGCCACATAACAATGTATCAACTTGGCCTCACAATAGCACCCCTGAATCTTCTTGGTTATTTTTATTATTGTAATGACACTTTCTGATGTTTATTTTTCTAAATTTTGACTTATTCATTCAATATTTAGTGGACATGGAGCTCATTTGGAAATTTTTTTATCAACATTTACTTGTGCTAAAGAATTGACTTGGGAGAGGCAAAATGTCCTATTCATCAAGATAGCAAGTGATTTTGTCTAATCAACCTATTTTTCCATCATTACTCCTAAGCATCTGACCTTCTTTCCATATAAACCTGTGCAAATACTTCGAATTCCCCAGGCTCCTGTAGAACATTGATAACAATAGCAATAGATGATGATGATGTTCTGTGTAATGTAAGATCTGTCTCTTATACACATCTAGATGTGTATAAGAGACAGCTCCTAAGCATCTGACCTTCTTTCCATATAAACCTGTGCAAATACTTCGAATTCCCCAGGCTCCTGTAGAACATTGATAACAATAGCAATAGATGATGATGATGTTCTGTGTAATGTAAGATGGTGAGTGAGAAACTGCCTCCATACCATCCAATGAAAGAGAAGATTTAGAATAAAACAAATACAAGAACAGTTCTACTCCAAAGAGAGAGAGGGGCACTTAGAAATTCCCAAATTAGTGATAAGTTAAATGAAAGAGGCAGAGAAAAATACAAGCAATGGGCAGGCATGGGGGCACATATTTTAATTCTAGCACTTGAGAGATATAGGCAGGAGATCTCTGTGAGGTCAAGGAAAGTCTGGTCTACATATTGAGTTCCAGTTATTCAGAGATATACAGTGAACACTTGTCTAAAACAAAACAAAAAAAGATGTGACATATACTAAAGCCAGGGTGAACATAGTCCTGGTTGCATGGTTGTCTGGCAGGAAGAAGAAAGAGGTAAAATGTCATGCGAAGATTTTAAAATATCACTAATAGAAATGATCAAGAACCTTAAGAATACAAACAGAATTCAATCCAGGACAGGTAGCCATAGCCATAGAAGGAACGTATTGTCTCTAAATCAGGAACCNATGATGCTACCTCATGCTCTTCTATTCAATAGCATGCTCAAAATATTAGCTGTAGCAATGTAACAAGAGAAAGAAATCAAAGGGACACAGATAGGAAAGAAAGAAATTAAATTATCCCCATTTGCATGTTACATACTTCCTTGCTTAAAAGACCCTAAAGACTCCACCAGGAAACTCTTAGATTGGATAAACATTTTCATCAGAATATCAGGATACAGAATCAGTGTATAAAAACAGTAGCCTTTCCATAGTCCAATATAACCAGCTTTGGGAGCCTGAGAGGTGGTCCAATGGGTAAAGTGCTTGCTATGGCAACCTGGGGACCTGATTTAGATTCTAGAACCCACAGAAAAGCTGCATATGTCAGTTTGTGCCTGTAACCTCAAAGCTGAGTACATGGAGACAGGCAGATCCCAGGGTCTCACTAGCCAGCCAGTCTAACTGGAACAGCAAGCTTCAGGTCCCAATGAGAGGCCATGTCCCAACAAGATATGGAGGAGAGTGACAGAGGAGGACACTTGGCATCAACTTCAGGCTTCCACAATTGCACATACATGTTCATACACATGCATACACCATGCACACATACTTTTTGATATAGGAATAAGAGGGAAAAGACCCATTCACAATATTTCAAAACAGCAAACACCTAAGAAGAGGCCTAATGAATAGGCAAAATAACTATACAATGAAAACATTGAAGAAATAAATTGAAGAACACAATAGGGTGTGGGAAATACTTCCTAGGCTGATAGACAGATTGGCATAATCAATACCCTGAAAGGGTTATATTACTGAAATTGATCTGCAGTTTCAGTGCAGTTCTCATCAATATTTCAATCACATTCTTCAAAGAACTAGAAAAAGCTCTTAAAATTCATATAGAAACAAAAGACTTCAAATATTCAAAGCAATTCCTAAGAATAAAAGACAATGCTAGAGGGAACATAATATGTTGCCCTCAAATTGTACTGAAGATCCATAGTAACAAAACCATCATGATACTGAAACAAAAGATACAGAACAGAACATAGTACCCAGAGATAAACCCACACAGCTATAGTGACTGTTA
>LZPO01077778.1:0-13253 GCA_001675575.1 Neotoma lepida
GTCTCTCTGTGTAGCCCTGGCTGTCCTAGAACTTGCTTTGTAGACCAGGCTGGCCTCAAACTCACAGAGATCCGCCTGCCTCTGCCTCCCGAGTGCTGGGATTAAAGGCGTGCGCCACCACCGCCCGGCTCACAACTGTATTCTTAAGTAAATATATATTCACAAATTATAATGTGAAGAGTTGTGTGATCATTGTGTCATAGTTGCCTTTTTGGGGTCTGTTTGGTGCTTATCTTCTTGATATTCTGTCATCTGTCAAAAGGGATTTGTTTATTTCTCTTTCTGAGTGATCTACTTTAAAATTGTTGTATTTGGATTGGTTTGGAATCTTCCTTTTGTCATTTTGAAAATCAGAGTCATTTTGTGACTCTGTTTATCCTTAATAACTCTTCCACTGTAAAATATGCTTTTCTAGGTGACACCACCACCGTGTTAGTTTGTTATTAGTGTTATCCTGTAGTTTTAATCATTCTTTTATTTACAATGCCTTTTGAACTTTATATTTTCATGAAAACTTCATTGCTGAATGTTTTAGTTATTTTTGTCTTGACTGAAGTCTTTAACCATTAATGTCTATCTTCAAATATTTGAATCTGTTTTACCAACTTATTCTAGGATTTTTCTTTCTCTCTCTTTTTTTAGTGTTTGTTTTATGCCTATTTTCATGCATTTTGACTTTTTTTTAGTTTTCAATTATATTTTTCTCTCCTCTTTTGATTTTAAATTTGTTTCTATTTCCTATTATGAAAGATGCTGTCCCAGAAAAATTTAATATATTGGTTAAGCACAATGAAAGACTCATCCTTCATTCCAAGGAGCACAAATCATAATACATTTTAGTTATGTGTTATTCGCTTGCATTTATTGCATGTTTGATAACTTCTATCACATGTTCTTTGTGTGTATCAGACTTTCCTCCCAAGATCACCTTTCTTCTAACCAGTTACAGCACTAGACATTCCTTCAGTGGTACGGCTTCTCAGTTATTACTTCTTGAAAATACCTTTACTTCATCTGTCCTTGAAAGTTCCCTGGGAATATAATCCTAAGCCAACATGTGTTTCATTTCAGCACTTTCTCATTAGTACTCTATCGTCCGCTGGGTTCTCTTCAAGCTCCTGGGAAATCATCAGAAAGTCGACTTGCCGTTTCTTTGTACAAAATCTGTCTTTCTGTCTGTTGCTTTTACTCATTTATTTATTTGTTCAGTTATTTAGTTCTGAGATTGAACCCAGGGCTTCACACTTGCTAGTCTAGTGCTGTGCCTCTGAGCCACTTAACAGCCTCATCTGTACTTTTAAAACAAGGTATTGGACTGTGCTTTTCTGTATCATGATGATATGCATTGTAACAGTTGTTTTGATCTGTGTGGTCTGGGACATGCATGTCCTGCTTTTATGAGCTCAAAGAGCCATAATTGCCATTAATTTGTAGCACTGAAGATTTTAATCCCCAGATATGGATTTATTCCACCACCATTATTTTTCTTTAGTATTAGTTTATGGTTTCCGTCATCATTTACTTATTCAAATAAAAACAGTCTATGTTTAAATTTTGATCTTACTACAATTTTTTAGACACTTATTGCTAGTAACTACAAATTTTTTCATGTTTATTTCATATCCAGCAACTTACTTATTGATTTTAATAACTTAATAATTTAATCCATTAAATTATAAAAGCACAGAAGCATTTTTCTACAGATAATAACAATGTTACATATTCTTCTAAAATGTAAATCAGTGTATAAGTTCATATGCCACTAGCAAATTGGTAGAATTCCCGTCTTTCTCCGTACAAAGAAAGGGTTGTAATGAATTTTTATTCTGGAGGCAAAAGTATTTCATTCTCTAGATCACATATCACAGAATCTGTCATGGTGTTTCTTGTTTATTATTTACATTGCTGGCTTTTTAATCACAGAGACTTGGTTCAATGACTAATTCAACTTTCCTCAGAATTTCAAAAATGCTACGTAATTTTTACTGCATGATTTTCAATGAAATAGATTTGTCTGGAAATTGACCCATGGGGACTTTTATAGAAAATTCCTCTCAGGTGTAACTGGTGAGTGAGTTGCTACTGGCAATTCATTCATCTCTGTAAACTGCACAGCACTGCATTATTTTAACATTCTATGTGCTACCATGTTAAGTTGCTCTCTGTGGAAGGATAGACTCTTATGAGACCGTAAGAGACATCCTTCAAGAATACATTCTAAGTTACTGAGTTTTAAAGACAGATTTTTATAACAAAAACTCAATTTCCATAGCCTTATTTTGGTAAAGTTAAATTCAATTAAAGTTTCTTCCAATGTTAATTCAGACTGTAGTGAAAAGCTCTTTAGGCATGGGAGAAACAGAGATGTGCATCAAAACTACCTTCAAAGGTGTATGTTGTTGCATGCAGGTATTTCCTCTAGGACAGACCCCAGTTGTGTGCATTAATGAGACATCAGCATCCTCAAGAACTCTGCATCATCAGGTAAACATCAACCACAGGAGCTTTGGGTTCATCTTGGGCTTGAAAAATGTGCAGCCTTGAGATGCCAACCGGGTGTTCCACCCTCTCTAAAGTCTCAAGAGAGGATTTCTTGGACCATTTTCAATCTTTATGTGGCAACTTCAACACAGCTATCCCAAAATGTCATGTTACAATCAAACTTCTTTGTTATAAATTTGTACTTCAGATGTGTCCATTCACTCATTTTCAAACTTCCCTGTGTTTAAGAGCTATATGGGAATTTCATTCAAATGCAAATTCTTCAAAGTGTACTTTATACATATATGTAAATGTCATAATGTACCCTCTTAATTTGTTCAACTTAAGAAAATTAAATTAAGTTTTTAACCATGACAATGTTTTAAGTAATACAGGAAGTGCTCGATAGTTTTCACTTTCAAATGTTAAAATAGGTATACACAGATAAAGACTTTTTTAAGACGTGAAAACTTGTACAAAGTTCATTATTATTTGGAAAAGACCAACATGGAAATTTTAATAGAGTTGTAAAAATTAAAGACAGAAAAATAAAATGATCTTATATATTACAATGAAGTTACCCATGTGTGTGTTGTGTGTATGTATTGTTTTACTTTTGACTAAACTATATCTCTAACCACAGAAATACAACTACAAAAGGGCTAAAGAAATGCCTCAGTGCTGGCTTTTTGGAACCTATTCCCTATGGTGGGATGCCACGCTCAGCCTTGGCAGTGGGAGGAGCTTGGGCCTGTCTCAACTTGATACGCCATGCTTTGTTAACTACCGTGGGAGGCCTTACCCTTTCTGAGGAGTGGATGCGGGGTAGAAAGGGGGTGGGGGAGAGAAGGGGAGCAGAGAAGGGAGGGGAAACTGTTATAAAATAAATAAATTAAAAAAGAAAGACAAAAAGAAATGCCTCAGTGATTAAGAGCTCAAAGTCATCTTGTAGAGGACCTAAACGCAGCCCCCAGTGCCCATATGGGTGACTCACCTCCTGTAACTCTAGCTCCAAAGGATTCAACATCTCTGACCTTCCCAGGCACCTACACTCATGTGAACATACAACTACACATCCACATCCAAACAGACAAATTTTTTTCAATTTTACAAAAAAGGAAAGAGAAATCCAACTACAAGTATGTATGTGTAAATTTAAATCATGTTTTATACAAAAGATTATCATGCTCATTATTCTAAAGTGCAGTAGTTAATAATATTAAGTCATATAAGTTATGAATATTAAAATACTTACCTTGTACCAATTCATACTTGCAATATTTAGGGAATTTACTATAAATATAGTTTGATTTGTTTGTTTTAAGCAATAAATTCCTGCGCTAACCTCAGAAATTCCCACCCAGAAAATCTAAATTGAGACACTGAATCTGCATTTTTAACATCTCTTTTAACATCTCTGATTCCCCAAGTAATACTAATGGAAGTGGCCCTACAGGCACATTTTAAAACCTTTTCCATAGGTACTCTGGAAAAGTACTCTACATTCTACAAAAGGAAAAATGTAAACACCAACACAGCTACAAACTCTTCCAACTACAGTGGTGACCTGTTTGCAAGATACACTGCTGCAAGAGTGGCACAAAGCTTGTGTGAGTAACCAACCAGTATCCGATGGGATAGTCTATCTAATTAGATTCCAGCATACCAACAATGAAGGGTGATAGGCCAAGGACCTAAGTAAAACCCAAATACTACCGTTCTTATAAAAGAAAGTAGCAAAAAAAGACTCCTAATGAAATTCTGCTATACTCAGTGACTCTCTCAGCAATTTTCAGAGAATCTTTCTTGCAGTACATGAGGGGGAAAATACAGATACCCACAGCCAGACAATTGCAGAGAGTGAGAGACACTGGACACTCAGTCCTAAATGAGATGTCTTAATCAGATCCCTCTCTTCAGGACTCAGGGAACCCTGTGGAAGAGGAAGTGAAAGATTGTAAGAGCCAGAGGGGATGGAGGACCACCAAGGAAACAGAGTCTTCTAAATACAACAGGGCCGATGAACATAGGAACTCACAGAGACTGTGGGAGCAGGCCTGCACAGGTCTGCACGAGATGAGGTCCTAGCACAGAGAGGAGACGTAGACAACAGCCCCCATCCTTAACCCAGAAGCTACCTCTAATTTATAACCACTCACAAATGAAAAATTAGTTTTTTCTGATGCAATCTCACTGGGGATACAAACCAAACTTAAGGGTAAGTCCCACACCCAGCAGTCAATGGCCAACACCAAAAAGAATTCATTGGCATCTTTGGAAGTTCTTTGTCCTATAATGATTTGTCAGGGATTTTTTTTCAACCTTGCAGGTATTTTGCATATATGTTATGAGTTCTGGTTTTGTGTTTTAATGGGATTTCTATGTGTGAGATGTATGTCTCTACATCCGTGTATGTTTATTGTGCTCTTTCTTTGGTTTTCTTTCTTCTGTTTGTTTGTTTTCCTATTACAGTTTGTCTGATTTTAATTTATTTGATTTTATTATTTTTTTTAAATGTCTGTTTTCTAATGAGAGAGAAAGAAGGAGTATGGACTTGGGTGAGAGGGGAGGGGAGGAGGATCCGGGAGGAATTGGGGGAGGGGAAACCATAATCAGAATATATTATGTGAAGAAAATCTATTTTTCAGTTTTAAAAAAATATAAAAATGAAAGACTTCTTTTCCATGAGAACGTAGCTGCTTGCTTGCTTCTACATTTCTAATTTCCTGCAGTGTAATCAATAACTATCAGCTGCTTTACAAATATTAGAGACAAAAAAGTATTTAAATCTGCTACAGTAAGTCAGTCAGCAGATGAATGCTACTTTGGGGACAGAGCTGCTTTTAGACAAAGGGAAACCCTCTCTTCCTAAGTAATGGAAGAAAGAAGTAAAAAAAGGAGGGATGGAAGAACTTGGGAGAAGGGGGCTGACGGGAGGGAGGAAGCTAGTCTTGGAGTCTTCGCCAGAAGTCAAAGTTGATGAGCTGTCAGCAGCCAGTCTTTATCATGATGAGCCAAAGACAGTATACAAACCTCCCCCGGGGTATCCAGTTCAGAATTTCAGCTGGATGGGGCATTATCTTCCTTTCATCGCAGAGCTGCTTTCAACACATCAGGAAACACCGAGTCACTCCTTGACACAGGCTGGCAATTTGAACTAGGGAGATAATCTGGTGCCTTTAGAACTGGCTGATATTTTCATTTGTGATTCGACATGACAGCGCCCTCCCCACCCCCTCCTGCTATGTACCCTGCAGTGAGGTTTGGCAACTAGATACAGAAGGCGGGGTGACAGAGGTGCTACAAGGGAATCTCAGGGCCAGCATTTCTGGGATCTAATAAAGGCTCTCTTGGGGACATTGATAGATAGGGAAAGGGTTCTTTAGGGGACTTATAAAAACAGAAATGGGCCAGAAGAATTTGAGACCTACAACCTATGGTTCATCTTTGGACATGTACTAACTAAAAGTAGATGTGTGTGTGTGTGTGTGGGGGTGTTTTGTTTTGTTTTTTTGCTTTTGTATAGTGTAGAAAATTATTATTCTCAACTTTGTCTTCAAAACATAAGTTGAGATTAGATGTGGTGATGTAGATGAAAGATGTAAAACTCAGCACAATCAAGCATTTGGGAAGTCAGTCTCTAGGAAAATTATTTCAATAAAAGATGTAAGAAACGGTATATAAAATTTGTCAGTTATTGACTGGCAATTATGACACGACAACATAGCTGTGTAGATTCTATCTGTGCCTTCCGGGGAAGCTTTTGCTGATGTCTTCTTATGTGCCCTTCTGTCTTTTTATAAATCTGACTTCAGATGTTCTTATTTTACAAGTTGGCATGGGGACATCTATGATGAGGCAAAATATCTTTAATGGGTCCTCTTTGGGTAAGATCTATGGCTTCTCCCATCTTTCATCTCCCTCCAGCAGTAAATCCCTCTGCTCTTCCAGACAGCTCTCAAAACCAGGTTGACATAAACAGGACCCACTGCCAAGAAACATGGCAGTTCTGCTTAGTAAAGCCCAGAGTGCCTGTGGAAGGACTTGGCTGCAAAGCTCTTGAGGTGAGAAAGACGGCACCAGCTCTCACAGGGGATTCGTGTCCCTGTGGCTTTGAGTTTGCACTCAAGTGCTATGCTGAGTGTGGCCAGAGGCCAAAACCAGAGACAAGCCTCCATAATTCGTGGTCTACCAGCATCTTCCTTGTCTGGCTGGAACATCGTCCTCTTCTGCTTTCGGTTACTTCCAGTTACTATTTCAAACAGCATTTTTTTATAAATTTCTGTGGTCCCAGATTCTAATCAGACCCCTGCCAGTCTCTAAAAGGCTTGTGTTTCTTCTATTGCTGGTCAATTTTCTTGACTTTATCTGAATTACTTGAGTTACAGCCATGCTGACATTTGGCCTCCGATCTGACTTTCATCACAATAATATGAACTTCAGGTGGTATATTCTCCCCCCCCCCATCCTCTTTACCCAAGCATGACAGTCAGACTAGAAAGGGAGTAAACGCTCCTCAACGAAGACTCTTGGGTCCCCACACAGATGTATTGAATCAGGTTTTAGAGGTAATACCTGGGAATTTGCATTTTATTCTGCTTTTGTGTGAATGGGGACTTCCACTTCTGGCTGTTGCAGAATAACTAATCTCAGATGGGTTTTCCACATGGTATGAGGTACTATGCCTTCTTGTGCAATGGTAAGTGCACATTCCCTGCAGGAGGTGATAGGACATGGAGCCACATTGTCTGAGAACGGAGTGTCCTTGAGGAAAATGCCAGGGTGGCTATCTTCCTTCACATGGTATAGAGTGCCATGCCTTGCTGACAAATGTGGCTTAACATGAGTATGGAATGATCTTAAAATAGTTGATGGACTGGAAAATATATTCCAATCATGAAAGGTACAATGTATAGGTTAGGATAATAAACAAACTGCAGTAGCTGTCTTGAGACTTCTGCTACGGGAAATCAAATATGCAACTCGGGCTGAGCTGCCTACAGACAGAACTTGCCTGAAAGGAGGGATAATTACAATGGAAGCAAGACACACACAGATGCTGTCCTCCACAGTAGCCTCTGAAGCGGCAGAAGTGGGAAAAAGAGAAGATGAAATTGAAGTGTTGGTGTGCTGTTCTCTCAACTAGCAGATGGCAAAGAAACCAAAGTACTAGTTAGATCTGTCCAAAGTGCACTTCCTGATATGCAAAAACATGGAACCAACACGAAGAGCCAGGTAGTGAAGAGGAAAGAAATGTGATAGAAAATATAAAAGATACCCCTTGGGTCCAAACTTGAATCCAGGGGAAGAGAAAGCCCACAGTTGAGCATGTAGAGGGGAGCCTACATGTCTTACCTTAAAGTAACGCAAGGGAAATCTATCCCACACAGACTGACTCACAGGAATCATTAGAAACACTTGGTTACCTTAAAACATATAAATGACTGGAAGACGGTAGAGGATGGACATGCATTGCTAAGAAAACAGAACATGAGTAAGGCTGTTCTTGATGAATAAGTCACTAGGCTGATTAGACTCTTCACAGAAGGCTAAGAAGAGTTAATTCTGCATGGACTTCAGTGCTGCTCTGGAGCCGTAGTGACTGTGCTAAGTTGTATGGTCTTACGTGATCTTTATAACATGGGGGAGGCTCTAGGAGTTCTGAGTGACTCTGACTGGCACACCAACCAGCTTTATAACATACAGAAGGAATCAACAAGGAAGAAGAGGAGGGCAAAGTAAACAAAGATGCCTGTCCTTGTCACTTAAGGACAAACGTGACAAGATTTGTGTTGAGTCAGAGTTCCTGTGGAATAAAAGTTAACAGCAAGCTGCTGTGCTGATGAGCTTTGGAGAGATTTTTAAGCTTGAGCAACAGTTCACAGAAGACATAAACGATAAAGTAGTACAGATGGAAAAAATCAAGCTTATTCTACAGCTGGGCATTTATCTCCCCAGAGTATACTGTGAGTGGAAATTATTCACACAGCTAGGACTCTCTCAGCAGATCAGTGTGGCGAGGGTACTGGCCCAGAGCCTATCAGAACTGGGGATCCAGTTCCAGTGGCAGGCACAGATGGCAAGAGTGCAACCCTGTTTCCCTTTGAGCCTGAGCCAAGCCAAACAGTACAAGCAGACTTCATTGAGACCATAGGAGTTGGTACAGCGTCTCTAACAGCATTAGCAACACCCAAAGATGAGGAAGCTGGCTAGCTCTCAGAGTGGCTGTGGATTAAACACAGCTAGATGCAGTAGAAACTTCTATCCACGCTGTTGCACCCAATATTACTGTCTTAACAAAATAGATCACACAAGTGATGAAATATTTTCATATTGCATGGGCCCTTGGTAGTGTTTCTTTTTAGTATATTCTTGGCTATCCAATACTAACTGGCAGTTGCTTAGAGAAGACAATAGTAGGGTTCCAGAGATCCTGTCACCTCTCTTCCAAATGATTTATTTACATGTGATATCACTTGTTTTACAAATCTAGAAAATCACCTGGAAGAATGATAAAAAGAACAGCTTAAGGGTTTCAGTGTCAAAGGCAGCCTGTACGATTAGAAAGGGCAGTCTCAAGAGTTACTAAGTCAGGTGAAAATCCCAGTAACAGGGGTGGGTTACTTACTCAGGAGTTGTTGTCTAGAGAGGCTCCTGAGGTCCCATAAAACATGAACCATTGCTGCTGTTGCTGGTTTTATGCCAGAATCATATGATGAAGCCTGTTGCTGAAGACACTGTAAGCCTTTCTTGCAGGACGTGGAGAAATCAGGCTGAAGAAGATATCTCACTCTTTACTGAGTAGTGTTCACAATACCTGAAGACACAAGGTAGGCTACTGGAGAATTGTCACCAGCCATCTTGCTTGATTGTGGACCCTGTGTGTGACAATAACAACATACTAGGCAAGATGTACATGGTGGTACAGTAGTGGCATATCTGTTATGGGCACAACTAGGTGCTGTGCAATTGAATTTAAGCTGTATTTCATAGGTAAGAATTGATATCTAATACTGTAAGCCATGGTACAAGCCTATAACTGAAGAGACTATAGGCCCCAATGGGAAACAATTTACATGTTTTATTAAATGCATGTGATGCACCTGTCAAACTGTCATCAAAATAATTGTGTTTATATCCAAAGATTTTTGTTGCTGACACTTTTGGTCAACCAAGATGTCATTCATGGAGGGGAGGGTAGTGTGTCTTTTTTGCAGTGGATGGTAGTTTATATAGAGACCCATAACCACTTTAGCTATCAGAAATAAGTAACTGTTGTTGTAGCCCAGTGTTCAATCACAAGTACAAAAAAAAATAAACAGAATATCACTCATTCCAAGGTTCAGTGATATTTCAAAATAGGAAGTATAAAGACTAAGAACCAAAGAGAGGGGTATAGATCTATTTCCTCTGTATTGAAACATTCTTTCCTGGAAGAAGGAGGTAGTCACAGAAAGCTACTGAGATTTAGGAAACTTACACAGGTTCAGAAAGTTGAAAGAGTCGCAAGACTTTTTCCTATGATTAAAGGATGTAAGTAAACAATTGCTGGGGAGAAGAGACTTATGGTCCAACAGGCTACCTGCAAGTTGTACGGGGAGTTCTAAGAATTCAGTTTTCATGAATCAGCAACCATAGGGCAGGATTTCTACAAAAACAGATGCCGTTGAGTCACAGTGCTCCTTTAAGGCATTTCAAATCCATGTCTCTATAAGTAACCCTGTAACAAGAGCCTCAATTATATATGTATATATATATGTATATATATATGTGTGTGTGTGTATGTGTATGTATATGTATATGTGTATATATTGTGTTATGTATATGTATATGTTTATATACATATATATAAATATATTAAGGGGTTCTATGGGGAAAACAGACACTGATACATCGAAGTGATGCTGTTGCCTCTTCGTCTCCCAGGGAAAGATAGGGAAAGCTCCAGACCAGGTCATCAAACCATGAGCCAGGAAGCCTTCCACATCCAAGAGAGAGCTCATGACCCCCTCCCCCTTCCTGTTTAAGAATTCACATAGGCAAGCAAGAAGCACTGCCTCTATCGGGCCAGCTACCCAATGTCATGGGCAGAACGAGTACCCACTACACTTCCCCTTTTTGTCTAAATAAGAAGGTTCTGAACCTAACACAAAACTGTATACAATAAGAACAATTATCAAGTATTGTCCAGGAGAATGAAAGGGTAATAACATAAACAAAAGTGGAACTACAACCAACAAGAACAACATCAAGTAAGAAACATAGTAAATGTCCAGATCAAAGGTAAATGGCAAATTACAGAGATTGCTCCAAAGGCTGTCCTATACTGAAAAATCTAGATCTAGTACCTGATATATTCTTACCTAAGATACGAGAGGATTGTAACTGTAACTATCTAGTATTCAACCTTATCAAAGACCTGAGAAGGAAAATAATATTACCTGAGTAAACAGGAAGTACAAGCAAGCAACTTCCGAAATATTACAAGAAATGACAGAGACAGCTGGCAGCCTGGACAGTTACCCAATGTTTCTCTGCAATGTTGGGGCATCCACTTCTTTTTTAAGTTTTCATTGTTTTCCTTTTTTTATTTATTTTCCTTTTTTTAATTAAGAAAATTTTTTTATTCATTTTACATACCAATCAAAGATCCCCCTCTTCTCCCCTCCCACCCCTCCAGGGCATCCACTTTGGAGTGTATGCCTAGAATATCTTCTAACAGACCATTTTCAGTAGCAGAATATTTTGGAAGACCATCTTATCCTGTCTTGGCAAGGTTCAGCAGTTGCTTTTCCTTGCGTCCTGCTCATCCAGAACGGACAGTGTGCTTACTGTCAGCAGCTGAGGCAAGGGCAGTTCTTTGCCTAACAGGCAAATTTTGGTCAAGAAGAAGACAAACTCTGTATGGAGTGTCTTTGATGCCCAACATCCTCTCGGGAGTAGATTGGTGCTGCCAAGAGCAATCACATCTCACAGAATTCTAAGTTATTAAAACATATAAATGCCATATTCTCTAGGTCTACAAAGTGTTTGAAGATTACCTATCCATCTAACATGTATTTCTATATCTCTAGAAAACCTAACATGTCTGTAAATATGACAAGCATGGGTGACTATTAGCCTGTAATTCTTATCAACCTAAATAACTTAAAGACTACGGCTTCCCTTTATAAAAATAAACAATCTGTAAACAGATGTACAGTATAGGGACAATGACCTCAAAGTTGTGACAATATAAAAATATCTTTATCAGAGGTAGATATGTATAGTGCAATATGATAACAATATCCTTAATATATATCAATATACAAAATATCTTAAATAGAGGTAGAACATACACACAGTATGACAAGTATAATTTTACATTTGTATCAATATACAAAGTATTTCACACAGGAGAAGGAACATATGTGCAATATGACAAATACAGTTCTGTATTTGTATCAATATACAAATTATCTTAAATAGGAATAGAAAAATAATTTTACATTTGTATCAATATACAAGAATCCATACCAAAGCTGATAATCCAAAGCTGATAGTTACTGATTTAGTTTACTAGTAGATACAATAATCTTATTATCCTATCTATTCCCCCTTTTTTCTTTTCTAAAGAGAATCCTGAGTCTAGACTTTATTCATCCACACCCAACCCTATTACAACTTATAACCAACCCCTAACAGATGACAATTATCAATAACCCTGAGAAAACAAAACTTTTTGGGAGAGGGGGCATAGTTTGTTTCCTGCTATCTAGGGGTGATGGTATCTCTGTGGGATCCTGTAAGAAAACTAAGACAATGGTTAAGTCTCATAAGGACTGGCTGTATCATTTGTAGCTGTTTTCAGAGTAATGGGTAAAGCTTATCTGAAGTTCTGACTAGAGGTGTAAGATAATGGATTACCTTAGTTAGCCACCTTGGAACTGTCCTAAACAGTTTGTAGTCCAGAGCTGATCTTTGAATGGTGTTTATCAGCTCAATGGCATCATTATGAACCAGGTAGAATCTTGTTGAGGTGTCCCATCTACCTTCTGGAGACTTCAGAGATCGATGTTAGGAAATTTATCATTCACTGTGGAAAACTTAAGCATTATCAATATCAAAATGGAGAGTTTAAATTTTAGGATAGTACCATATCTAAAGAAAGGTTCCAAAGAGTCAAGAATAAGTATGGGGAGAAATAGGATTTTGACAACAATAGTCCCTAGATTTTTGGTTACCTTTTGTCCCACACCAGGTGACTCTTCTGATATGAGACAGAAACTCTTAATATTTTCTTTTAACAACATGCTTGGATTTAGAGAAGGAGAGAGCCACACACCAACTCCAAAGCCAGCTTTGGTTATAATTGAGTCGAGACTACAACTTTTCTTAGAAGTAAAGGGATATAGGCGTTTAGGTAGTGAGATTTATCCTGTAGATAATAGAGGTACCATTAGCTCAGATTTTTCTGTTCTTAGTAATTTTTTCTGAAAGTTTTCCCTTTTTCTTTAGATGTCTATATGTCCAAGGTCTTTCGATTTCTTGAAGATGGGTATTTCTATTTTCCTGTAAAGACAAAGGTTTCCTGCCCCAACCCTTGTTCATTGGTTCATCAAACTAGACTTGAGTGGTTCCTTTATGAGTGAGTGAGTGAGTGAGAATTTATGTGTGTGTGTGTGTGTGTGTGTGTGATGTTAGTGCTCTATTTTGGATTTTTAAATGGTTGCTCATATATCTCCAGGAAAAGCCACAAAATAGTGGAGGGCCAGTCAAATGAGCAATCCTGC
>LZPO01077779.1:0-13239 GCA_001675575.1 Neotoma lepida
GATACCCCGTGACTGATCATCATCTTGTTCTTTTCTACAGCTGGAGCACAGCTGTGACAAAGACACACGTGTGGGGACAGTGTGGGGGTCTGAGATAAGGCTATGTCCCCGAGGACACTGTGGACCATGTCTACCAAATCAAAACTGCCTTGTTCCCTTCTGGACTTAGAGGAAAAAAAAACACAATTCACATCTGAGCCACTGGTATCCTAGGACTCCATGCTAGGTAATGAAACCTAATCTCAAAAATCATAGATGGGAGAATGGACATGGTAGTCCCTACCTGTAATCTCGGCTACTCAGGACACTGATGTAGGAAGATCACGATGCAACTCTAGCCATGACTATGTAGTAAGACCCCATCTCAAAAAAAAAAAAAAGAAAAAAGAAAAAAAAACTATTATCTACCTATTTACCTATCCATCCATCCACATATGTACAAGCCAAAATTTAAATGAAGTTTTGTAAATGGTTTATGTAAAGAGTTCTAGCATGTTTCTAACTTGCACAGCTCAAATTCAACCCTATCATTACAAAATCCACCTCTGTGATGTTATTTGGAGACATGAATCTGTTCTGGATCATAATAGCCCCAAGTTTCTATCTTAACTCCTATTGGTTTCTAGACACCTCATATAGAGCTAATAATTAAGCCTAATGCTCAGAACTGCTCAAATAGCTCCACGTAATTCTAATCCAGACTTCTGCAGAAAGGTCTCTGTTGCATGAGATNCTGTGTGTGAACAAGGACCTGTGCAATACGGCTCTCCTGGATTTGGAAGTAGCTTGCTCCACAGTGTATATTAAAAAAAAGGTATATTTGAAATCATTAAGTCATTTCAATGTTAGCATGATTAGATCATTTCAGCGTTAACAGTTGATACTCTATTGTTATCCCGAAAGCAGATAAGTATTCAGAAGGGAGTGGAATTTTCCACTACTTTCATATCAGTTTGGATCTGTCCAACTCTTTCTGCTGAACATTGTTTTCCATTTCCTAAATGTATCAGAATCCTCTATTGTTTATATTGATTTCCTTTGTCTACTTACCCCCAAGAGATTTTTGAGAAAAACAGAACCATGTGCAATGGATTCAAATCTCTCTTCCTCCTAACCTCCTATTTTTATGTCTCAGGTTGACAGAAAAGGGAAGCTTCCTCGCATAGTTCAGGATATCCTCTCCTCTCCTAGCTTCTTGTTCTTGCACGTAGATGTCACCATCTCACCTCCATGCTGTCAGTCTAAGCACAAGGCAAATGCCACCTGTCACTGCCCTGCAATGAGTCCAGATGGTTTCTTCTTCTTCTTTTAGGCAATGCCATCTTATTTTTGACCTTTCAGTCACAAACCGTAATGTTTTTCATTTTAATCTTCTGCATTGCTGCCATTGTCCCTTTTAAATGTCACAAGCTTATTTGCTATAGTTGGCATTGATTAGTTATCTTGCTTCATTGTGACCCATCTCTGATCATTACGAATCACAGTCTCAAAATCACTAAGAATTACAGTTTATCCTGGTTCTGTGATCCTCTGTGTGTGTATGTTTATAAACAGGAGTATATCGGTTTTATCATCTCCTATATGTGCTCCAATTTTACAAAGGAAAGCAAGCTTTTATCAAATTTCCTCATTACTTTTACTTGACATCTCTGAGAATTATTTCCAATAAATTCAGGAAGATGTGGTTTCTATTATTTATCCTTATGTAACTACTGCTGTATATTGATAACAAGCAAGTCAAACTTCTGGAAGATGGATGGACATCATAATAGAGATTACTGTTCTTTCATTTGCCTCTAGTGGTAACACAATGTGGAGACAGGAGCACCAGGAGTTTAAGGCTAGTCTGTTANGTGACCTTGTCTTTCAATAATAACAAATGAGGACTAGGAGAAATAAAATTTACCATGGCTTCACAAACAAATCCATAGCACATAGACACCTTTTAACATGCATTTATTTGTTTAAGAAGATTTTGATTTTGTATTAACAGGAGCCAGGGCCTGGGGGGTACATGTTCCAGCTCTGGTTGGTAATTCCAGCTGAAGGCAGGTTATATAGCTACAGGTACAAAACTGAAGATATGAAATAAGCTGGCTGAGCCACACCCCTCAGTAATCAGTCTCCAAAGCATATTACAATGCATGTTTTCATCTTAGTGGGTTTTGGTGTTATTCTATTTATGTTATTTTTTTCAATACCTAGCTTAAATGTCATCTTCTGCATGAAGAATTTCCTGTCTTTACATTTGAATGAAATTGTCCCCTTTTTGAGAAACAATTATCTTATGGCTTATAATTTCATTAGAGTGNAAAACAATTCACAAATCAGAGAATTTTATAAATTGTATATCTGCTAAAGCATATGTATTCAGAAAATTTAAAGAAGTCATGAAAATCAACAATAAACTAAATTTTTAAATGAGCAAAGGTTTGAACAAACATTTCTCTAGAGAAGATATATAAATTCATGAACATGTGCAAAAATGGTCACCCTTTGTCTTTAGGGAAATCAAGTTAAAATGATCACATCCACTGGAATGGACACAAACCAGAAGCAAGGACAGCAGCAAGTGTTGGAGAGGATATAGAGAAACAGGAACCCTCACACAGCAAAATGGTGCAGCTTCCTTGGAAAATAACTGGACAAGAGTTGAAGAGTTACCTATGACTGTCAACCCTACCTTTAACCATCACCTATATAACAGAAAAGCATATGAATGCTTATATTGTGATTATCCAGAATCGCCTAAAAATAGAAACACCTGACATACGCATAAACATTGTGATTTAGTCAATACAATGGAATAATCCCGAGACACACAAAGGAATGAAGTGCTGAAATTAGCTACAACACGATGAACCCTGATAATGTTAAGTGAAAGAAGTCAGAAAACAAAAGTCCATCTTTGTGATTCCATTTTTATGAAATGTCCAGAAGGGGCAAATGTGCAGTATTATTTTCATCCTGTCAGGCAAATGTACAGAGACAGACAGTANATTAGAGACAGAGAGCAGAGATGTAAAGAGACAGAGGCATGCTGCCAAGGGCTTGAGAAGGAGGATAGCTGCTAATGAAAATGGAGTTCTAAGTGTTGTAGAGTNTTCTGGAATTAGACAGTGGTGACATTTGTACAACTTGATGAATGAGTTAGGAGTCCCTAGATTGTAAACTATATATAAAAAATAGTTGGGGACAGGGACCGGTGCTCATTCAGTAAAATGCTTGCCCTGCAGGGATCTGGGTTGGAGTCTTCAGAAGCCACAGTTTTTAAAAGCTAGGCATAGCGGTGCATGCCTATAATCCCAGCTCTGAGGTGATGGGGACAGGAGGCTCTCTGGGGCTTCCTGGATGGTCTCTCTAGAGAAACAGGGGAGCTCTAGGTTCAGTGAGAAACCCTATCTCAAAATACAAGTTGGAGAGAGATTAGATATACTTTGTCAACCTCTGGCCTCTATATACACACACACACATGTGCACACAGACATGTGAGCAAGCACACGAACACACATAGAATTCTCCACGTCACTAAGTAGAGACATTGACCTGAGACCCTGAGAGGGACGTGAGAAGAGGGACTGGAGCAGATGAATGATGGGACAGGACATCTGGTCAGCCAAAAGTAGAGGAAACCTCCCCAGTTTCCTTGTCCTTCCTTCTCAGGCTTATTCATTCCTCCCCAGGCTGCAGAGACAGGGGAAGTAGGCTGTCAGGCGAGCATGACTGAATGCGTACACAACTGCCTGTCGCTCCGCACATGGGTCACTGCAGCCTGGAAATTCCCCATAATCACTCTAGGCTGGTGATGACAGCTACAGAAGGTGTCAGGGAAGGGAAGGGGAAGGTATTTTTTTTTTAACGAATATCTAAGGCTGACACAGCATGTCAGCACACAAATACCTCATTCCAGTGCGCCCACACTAAAGGCTGCCAGCACCTAGTATATAACTTACTCGTCTCACTGCGTGGCCAAAATAACTGACAAGTGCAACTAAGGTAGGCAACAAATCATGGCAGGGAAGTCAAGCAGCAAGAGCTCGAGACTGGTCATGTTGTTTCTGCAGTNAGGATCCCAGCTTATGGAAATGATGTTGTCAGTGGGTCTTCCCNTCTCAATCAACCTGGAAACTCACACGGAGGTTTGTTAGGTGTCAAGTTGACATATTAACCTCACACCTAGTCAAAGTATTCCATGAGCACTTGCTCGTATGACAACCACTGGATGCCTTGACTGGGCGTGAACACATTCATCCTTGAGTTCTACATTTTGAGGAGTAAGACAAGACATTCTCTTACTTTCCTCCATAATTAGGCAGGGATGACACATTATCCTGGGAAGCAACTGGTGCCAGGCTACCCTGCTTTCTGTCTAGTCACTTCACAGGAGAAGGGGGACGTGCTGAGCATCCACAGAGCAGAAGGTGGTATGTTATGCTGGCTGCAGAGTCATAGTCACTATCAGAATGCTGACACCAGCATCTACTCTACCCGCCAGCAGATTCCCAGGCTGGACCCTTCACCTGAGCCACCTCTACAACCACACCTGCTCCAGAGTCATTACCTGAGAACCATCCCACCTAGCAGAAATTTGCCCCCAACACAGGGAAGCAAAGCAGGAGCAGGCTTCTGTATTCAGCTCAGCCTTTGGGAGCCAGGGCAGGGTGGATAATTTGGCTGTGTATTTCATACACAGTGTGGGAACTTGGCAGCCTGGACTTTTTCCTTCAGTAACTGAAGACTGTTTCCTTCAGTAACTGACACAGTATATTAAATGATAGAAAATTTACTGAAAATATCTACATGATACACTTCTTTGCACCCAAAACTTTGGCATTTGATATTTAACTTTTGATTTTCCAAGATGCATTATAATGAAAATGAAATTATTTTCCCCTCAAATTTAAACACATTTAACATTATTTTCACAAAGTCCTCAAATAGCTCNTTAACCTTAATTTATATTTCAGCAAGTGTTTTTATAATTTAATCTAAATTTTAAAACAAAATTTAAATTTAATTTAAATTCATTTACAATTTAAATGAAATTCCATTTTAGTTAAATTAAAATTTCCAATTTAAAGAGCAACAGATATAAATCAGAATTGGCAAAGGATCTACCAAAGAGCAGACATTGCTATTTAATAAGAAATTCAGAAACAGAAAAGGGAGATACAATTTGAAAAAAGTTTCAAAATATCACACTGTCCTATAAACAGGAATTGATGTTTAGAAATCAATACTTTAACAAACTAGATATTTCATATCTCAGTTATTGACTGTTATTCATTCAACTGTAAACAAAAACTAAAANAGTAATCTGAAAAATATAAAAACTGAGATGCTAACATGTCAGCAAATTGAAAGCAGGGTTTAAGAGTTGAGAACAAAAATTAGTGTAAACTGAAAATTTTCCACTTCAAATGCTAAATATTAATTATATGAATTATGTTCNGTAAAAATCTGCTTTAGTTGTCACAGCTACCTGAACAGCTTTCTAAGCTCTTGTGCCGTTTACGTTAACACTGTCAGCTCTCAATGCATTCCTCTAGAGCAGTGGTGCTCAACCGTCCTAATGCTGTGACCCTTTAATAGGGTTCTTCATGTTGTGGTGACCCCAACCACAGAATTATTTTTGTTGCTACTTCGTAACTAACTTTGCCACTGTTATGAATCATAATGTAAATATCTGTGTTTTCCAATGGTCTCAACCCCTCAAAGGGGTTATGACCCACAGGTCGAGAACCACTGCTAAAGACCATTTGTCAGAGAGAGAAAACAGGGCTGTCAGTTCTGGACAGGTTGGAGAGCTTTGGGCTGCAAGCCCTGGACATAGGAGAGACCTGGGGGAAGTTACTACAATAACAGCAGAACCGCCCGCCAACCAAGACACGCTTATCCATGTCTCTTCAGCAACCCCAATGGAATGAGTCTTCACGTTCAAAGTCCCTGCCACGTTGTTCCTAGGTTCCAATTCTCGAGAATTCTACCTCTACTTCCAGGAAGTGAAAGGAAAGCCCGTTAGAGGAGAGTCAACTGATGGGCTCAAACGTTTTTCAATCATAACTTCTCAGCTGTAACGAGGAATGAGGGCAGGGGTAGAAATCTGCCAGATGACTAAACAGACAAAATTATTTATTTAAAAAAAATGTGAGATGGCTTTAGTAGTTTTAAAAGCAATGGCACAATGTGATTAAAGACGCTTAACATATGTGGCAGTGTCCTTCCCTTGACAGAGACCATGGGGGGTTGGTCCAGCCCAGCAGCCTCACAGGTACAAGAAAGGCACAGCCTGACAATCTGACAGAGTAGAATCCTGACCAAAGGAAGACACAGGGGAGGAACTAAAGAAGCGTGAACAGCAGGAGCCAGAAGGAGAAGGTGGCCTAGGTGGTGACAGGAAGCCAAGACGGGGTGCTCCAAGAATCCAGAGACAAGGGGACCAAACTGGTTGGAGTGTGGCCAAATGAGCACTAGACACAGAGTCAGCAGACCCAGAGTAGGGGGCGTTGTCGCAGAGAATTGGGCTGGCTTAAAACAGGATTGTAGAACCAATATGCTCCTTCCTGTACCAAGCCACCAGATTCCCGTCATTCATTCACACATCTGTTGGGCAGCCCCCTTTCTCTTCACTGGATGCCCTGACTTTCTATCTGACCCAGGGAGAGCAGGAACAGTATGAGAGTCAGAATGCCCAAGGCTCTGAATCTACTCACTGACTGAGACCTTGCAACGTTTACTTCCCTGAAGTAAATCTGGACTTGGAGGTCAGCACGGCAGCTGAGGAGAGGATGTGTGCTCAGACATGCAAAGCACTAGAAGTAGAGGTAGGGAGACACGACCAACTCCTTTTCACCAGAACTACCCTCAGAGATGCCTTTACTTCACACAGCTGGTCTTCATGCTCTTCTCAAGAAACCATGTGTCTTCAAAGCAAGAAGTGAAACTCTGGAGTTGAGTTGGCTGTCTGTGATTGAGTATTGATTATGAAGTCACTTATGTTATTAGATATTTCACTGCTNTCTGAAGCATGGATTAAATTAAACTTTGCTCAAAAACTTTCCTTCCCTGTTTGGACAACTGTAAAAAACCAGTTCATGATTTATTTTTGTCATAATCATTTCCGCTTCACTGGCTTTTTCCTGCTTTATAATTTGTAACTATGGCAAACTCTTACTTTTTGGCAAGACATTTAAATACTGGCTACCAACTGCCCTGCCAGGGAAGGAGGTTGAGTTGATGAAATAACAACCTTATGATGAGAACATGAAGCATTTCACAGCTAATCCTACACAAGTGTCTAAAGAACTCTCTGGAAACTCCCCTAGGCTTATTCCCCTTGTGTCTTTTTGATTTTTAATTAGGCACTTACCTCTGATCCCTTGAGTGAGAAAGCACCTGGGTTGCTATTTCACGTGTGCAGTGTTTCCCAAGACAGCATCAATATTCCTGTCCCTAATGTGCCCAAGGCAAACTGTGTTCATAATGTGTACCAAAGGCTGTGGCCATAAGCTCACCAAGGCTGCATANATACTCTGTAGCAATTTCCTAATATTTAGTATCCTCATGCAGAGAGGCCAGAAACTGGGCTAGCTCATTAGAGAGACCAGGGTGCTTATTCTCAGAACACAGAGGATTTGGAAATGGATGTTTCTAAGATGCCATCTATAAATTGATACAGGATAAGCTTTTTGTGGAGCAGAAGAAAAGAATGGTTTAATTTCTTTAGGTTTTAAAAATGTATTTATTTATGTGTGTGTATGTCCATGTGTGTATGTGCACATGTGTGCAGATGCCTGCGGAGGCCAAAAGAGGGTTTCGGATCCATCCCCCGGAGCCAGAGTTTCAGGCTGTTGCAGGTTGCCCAACATGGGTGCTGAAGAACCCAGTTAGGTCCTTTGGAAGAGCAGCAAGCACTGTTAACCCCTGAGCCATCTTTCTAGTCTCTAATTTAACTAGAGAGAGAGAGAGAGAAAGACGGAGAGAGAGAGAGGGAGAGAGAGGGGGACAGAAACACTCCATTTGGTCACTTCACTTATTTTGGCTTTCACTGTGATGTAACTTGCCTTGCAGACTTGCATAAGGCCAGTGAGTGGTCTGTGAGCAGAGCACCCTGTTGCAGCTTGTGAACACCCATCCACCACAGCCTCTTCATCAGTACAGTTATGGCTGCCACCTGTGTTCTCTTCAATGGTAACTTGGCAGACTTCTCGCTAATTGGATTAGTGGCTAAATGTGACTCGTGTGAACACATGAAGCTATTTCAGCACAACACTGCAGAGGACCAGAAAACATTTCCTGTTGTAACATTTACCTTACCGTGAAACAGAATGAAAGATGGGGATCTAGACATAGGAGTACATTTACATTCTCTCTTAAGTCATTCTTTTATTCCCAAGGCTCATTAAGCTCCATTTTATCAATGGGGGTGGGGTGTCCTGTGTCCAGGGCTAACAAGGAGTGCTGTGTGAGCAATCGCTCTACAGCTTTAGCAAGGAGGATGTCCTGCCTAACCANGCCGGCAGAGCAGAGAGAGGAGTATGGTCAGGATTGGACTCTATTTGCATCAGAGCCTTTTCAGCGTTGCTATTGGCTCACAGAGCAACTGTCTGCTGCCGTGGAACAAGTGCCTATACCTTGCTGGCTGGCCAGTACCTGATGTCCAGAATCCTCCACTCACCATCCAACATGACTGTCATCACACCACTTTTACAGTCTGACACAGCAGGTGGTTGTGGACATGTCAGCACATTCCTGGAAAAAGTGACTATGTTTAAAAGATGATGAAGGATTTGTTTTAATAGCTCTCAAGCCATCCAAAACACTGTGAACAGCCAGAGTTTGCAGAAGTGCAGAGAGATCCTATTAGCTTCCCTCACAAACAGGATGGAAAGAATCCAGTAGATTCCAAAAGCAACTGAGGAGCAATAGGACCTCTACGAGGCTGACACAAGCATTTCCAGATAGGTGTTAATGGTGGCAAGGGCAATTTCTTCTTGAACTCCTGGGGGCATATTTCCCCTAAAGCTGAGGTCACTCTGAAGCTAAAGCTTATCAAAGGGTCCTGTACTCATTCTTAGCTCCTTGTCCCCGTGTCCCCCCAACTTGGAAAAAAAATGCAGTGACTTTGTTCGCTCCTGCCAGCTACTGAAAATTTGTTACTTGCAGCCATTTCTTCCCCTGTTTGCATCTGTAGCCAAATGCCATGCAATGCAGATACAGGTGGAGACAAATTTGTCACTAAGCACAGAAGGTCTTGTAGAAATAACACAGATGGCAGCAGCCTGGTCCAAGAAAAAGTAATTCTTTCTATAATAAAAGGATGACATCTAAACAGTGTTTCTCGGGCCAGCAAGATGGCTCAGCAGGTAAAGGCACTTGCCACCAAGCATGATCTGAGGGCCTGAAAACAATCCCCAGGATCTATGTGGCTTCAAGAGAGGACTAACTCCTTATAGTCACATATTTCGAAAGATACTGGATTGGAAGCAAAATGCCAAAAGGTAACTTTCTAGCCAATTCTAGTGTAGTGAAGCTGTTTGCCAAGGGGCACTTCATGTACAGCACCTGAGGCCAACTCTCCCCTAACTGACATGGTCCGTGGGTGGAGACTGTCTCCTACCTCCGGCTGGGTTCTTGTCCTACCCTCCTCCAAGAATGTAGTAGGAAGACAGCCAGGTGTACAAATGGGAGATGCTTTTGTTATCAATTTGAGCTTAACAATTTTTGATGAAAAGTCAGCCCAGATTACTTCTAGTCTTCCTCTACCAATTGTGACACCCCCTGGATTGGTCAGGCTCTGGCTGACAGTGTGGCTTCTCTTAGAAGCATAGGGAACATCTCCTTCTCCATTGATTTTCTCCTCTGCAGGGTGGGCATTGGTAAGGATCAAACCTTTGGGGTTTCCATGGGTTCTATGGTCAACAGGGCAAGTGGAACTTACTAGAATAATAGGTCTTTTTCAGAGGGGTCTCATTATCCCTTGGGTCCTGACTTAGAGATAATTAGTTATAATGCAATCATTAAGTTGTGCCCCAATCCCATTAGACTTTTGCACTCACAAAAAGATGAAATATGGACACAGAACTTGACACACAGAGGAAAAATCATGTGAGCATGAAGGTGGAAGNTGGGGTCATAAATCTATAAACCAACAATTAACAGAATTGTCATCCTCTTACAAANTGCCAAGGGAGATACCAGAACACATTTTCCCTTGTAGTCTTTAGACTAGAAACCAGTATGGTAATACATTAGTTTTAAACTTATCAACTTCCATGGTTTCAAGAGAATAAGGCTCTTTACTATGGCTACCTTAGGCTATTTAATGCTCTTAGAATCTTCCTGTTGNACCAACAAGATGGCTCNGCAGGTAAAGATGCCTGACAACCTGAGTTCAATCCCAGTGTCCTATANGGTGGAAGAAAAGAAATGACTCCTGCAAATTGTCCTCTCTCTCTTTCTGTCTCTCTCNTCCACCCCCTCCATACACACACACTAAATAAATGTAAACAAATAAATAGTAATTTAAAAAACCTTCCTCTTTTCCCAAACTATTCCCACAGCCTCGCTGTAGCTTCTGAGCCCTCTTGTTGCCACCTCTTGTCAGTAAGATGGCTGTTTCGTAGCCTCCGAGATGTACAATCTGCTGTTCGGAAAGCAAGTACGGGACCTGTTTCCAAGCAGCACAGCTACCACACCCGGGAAAGCTGCCAGGGCAAAAGGAACAAAACCTTGAGTGTACCCATAGGCCAAGTTCATGAGCAAGTTAGGCAGCAGCTCAAGCCCTCAGCTTTCTTGTCAGCGCCCTAGCTGCTGACAAGAAACGGCTACCCATACCTCTCTGCAGCAAGAGGGGCTGCGTTACTGGGTTCTAGCTCTAAGAGAATATCCAATAACTCACTCAAAATGGTGCCCTAACTGCTCTTTGAGGAAGTCCCTGATTCTACTATATCTTTAAGGGAAATCCCCTAATCTTACTACTTTAGTCTAACAATGAAAAGATCTCCTCAGGGGACTAGAGACTTGGCTCAGCAGTTAAGAGCACTTCCTGCTCTTGCAGAGGACCTGGGTTGGGTTCCAAGCACCTACATTGGGCAGCTCACAAATGCCTGTAACTCCGGTTCCAGGGAATCTGACACCTTCTTGTGGCCTCCAAGGGTACTTGGGTGCACACAGTGCACATACAGACAAGCAGGCATACACACATACACATAAATAAAATTTAAAATTTAAAGACCCATCACACTCTATGCCCCTTAGTACAGCCAGGGACTGGGCAGGAAATTCAAATTCAGACCATCAGGCTTCTTCCCAGGACTTTTATTTCTTAGCAAGGAAAACATCTTTTTTTCCATTTGGGAGTAATCCCAAAGACCAGATGGTTTCTGCATCAAAGTTCTTGCTGCCAAGCTTCTGCAACTGAGCTGCCTGCAGCAGCTAGCTGTCTAAAATGGGTGAGCTAGCTTCCTGTTAATATTTGAGCTGCAGATATACTTTCAGTATATTCTGCTTTCTTTTCATTTTTCCTTACCTCCTTCCATACCTTAGGGTGGACAGAGTGTTTTATGAGACTTGCAACCAAGAAACCTGAAAAGACTACTGCAAAGAGAATGTAAGACCAAGATGCAACCCCACCTCANGCGAGCAGTGGCATCTGAGGAAAATAGCTCGTTCATTTAGAATGTGTTTGCTGTTAAAGAGAAAGCAAGAAGGGGGGGCTAGTAGAGTAGTTGAACAAGGAAAAAGGGTTCTAAAGTCAAGCAGTGTTCCAGACCAAAGATGATCAAGATGCCAGCCCCACCCAGAAGTGTCCCACTCCATCTGCAGGTTATATTTTAGCCGGAGAGAAGAAGCAAGGACAGAAAGACTGGAGTGGCTACAACTGACATTTGCCTGTATGGCCATGTTTTGGCAGCTGCTATGATTGACTGAGACTTGGTTGCTTAGTTACCAAAGGTCTACTCTTAGGTTAGGGTGCAACTTATTTACACATCAGGCTAAGTTACAGTTCACAGTGTACAGAGGCTGCATGGGACCAAACCAATATGGAGACACATTTAAACCAAATTTGGTTTAATGTCTCACCTGAAAAGAAACCAAACTAAACCAAAACAAAACAGCCTTACTTATGTGTACATGGAAGGTGTACACATGAGTCCATTGCCCATGGAAACCAGAAGAGGGTGTTGGGGGCCCTGGAGCTGGAGTCACAGGCTCTTGTGAGGGGCCTGAGTGAGTGCTGGAAGCTGAACTCAGGTTCAACACTGTTATTTTNTATTCCTAAGAATTTTTGTTTAGTCACTGAGAAAGCTCTCTGTTGCTGTCAACCCAGTGCAAAGCCCAATGGAAGAAAAATATGTAAGGAATCAAATACAGAGAGAGGTAGAAGGTAGAGTGAACTTACCTACTTCAAAACCACACACTAGATCTCTTCCTGAGTATTGGAATAAAATGGGGAAAGTCATGTGCTCTAAAGCACAAAGACAACTGTAGGATGCAGCTCCTGGTATATACAGAGGCCCTCTTGGTTTACACATCTTGTGAATGTGAATTAATTTGTTTCCGATTTTTGTAAGAAGAATTCTATTTATATATACATGTGTGTGTGTGCTACATATTAGCACACTTTATTACTTATTGTGTTAGTTTTCCATTATTGTGACAAAACACCTTAATAAACTCATTAAAATGTTTATTTTATCTATAGGTTTAGAGGTCCATTATTGGTTGGCCAGTTTGCTTTGGGCCCTTGACAAAATGGCATATAGGGACTGGAACATATGATGGAACAAAGCTCCTTATTCATGCCAGGTAGGAAAAAGAAAGACAAGAGGGCTGGGACTCCACAACGCTTTTCAAGGACACTTAGCCTCACTCTCTGGCCACCACAAAGATTCCACGACCTTCCAGTAGGGGCACATTTCGGACCAAGCCTTTAATAGGTGGGCATTTGAGGGAATTAAAGATGGACCATAGGCCATAGGTGACTGCATTCTGCCAAGGATAGCTATCAGTGTGGCTCAACACAAAATTCTATATTTATCTGAAACATTATGAGATTTTTGTTGTTGTTGTTATGTTCTTTGGTTGTAATTCAATTGTGTGACTCTAGAGTTTGAATATTGTAGATAACAGACATTTACCATGCAAGAGGTCATGACTTCTGCAGCCTGAAGTACAACATCAAAATGAACATAAACATCTTCTTCCACTGAAAGTGTTCTGAGTAGAAGATGGACC